>ARYC01004524.1:0-27881 GCA_000711775.1 Oxytricha trifallax | reverse complement strand
AAAAACAAAATATATTTACTAAAATAAATTAATTAAAACACAAAAGTTATTCAATATTTAAATAAATTATTAATAATATAATATTATTTCCCCAAAATTTTATATATAAGAAAGCGACTTAAGTGAGTAAGGTTTCATAATAAGATAATATAATCCAAAATAATAAAAAAAATTCAATAAAAAATACAGCAACTCATTTTTATTTTAAATATAGGAAAAGAATAGATTAGTATCAAGTAAGGCAGAGCTCAGACTATAGTAAGACAGAGGTCAATAATCAAGAAAGCAATAGTCAGAATCAAGTCAGTAAAGGTCAGACTCTAATAAGCCAAATATCATACTCAAGTAAGCCAAAGATCAGACTCTAATAAGCCAAAGGTCGAATTGAGTAAGCCAAATGTCAGACTCAAGTAAGCCAAAGATCAGACTCTAGTAAGCCAAAGTACGAATTGAGTAAGCCAAATAACATACTCAAGTATGCCAAAGATCAGACTCTAGTAAGCCAAAGATCGGATTGAAGTAACCCCAATATCATACTCAAGTAAGCCAAAGATCATACTCTAGTAAGCCAAAGGTCGAATTGAGTAAGCCAAATGTCATACTCAAGTATGCCAAAGATCAGACTCAGTAAGCCAAAGATCGGATTGAAGTAAGCCAAATATCATACTCAAGTAAGCCAAAGATCATACTCTAGTAAGCCAAAGATCGAATTGAAGTAAGCCAAATATCATACTCAAGTATGCCAAAGATCAGACTCTAGTAAGCCAAAGGTCGAATTGAGTAAGCCAAATGTCAGACTCAAGTATGCCAAAGATCTGACTCTAGTAAGCCAAAGGTCGAATTGAAGTAAGCCAAATATCATACTCAAGTAAGCCAAAGATCATACTCTAGTAAGCCAAAGGTCGAATTGAGTAAGCCAAATGTCATACTCAAGTATGCCAAAGATCAGACTCTAGTAAGCCAAAGATCAGATTGAAGTAAGCCAAATAACAGACTCAAGTAAGCCAAAGGGCAGACTCAATTCAAACAAATGTCTTACTCAATAAAAAAAAAATATTCAAGTAATTTATAGTAATTATATAGAAAAAAAAAATACTTAAAATACACAAATTTGACTATAAAAATTTTGGGTGGAAGAAACTTCGATCTGTGAAGCCCCCAAACCCCATATATAGGTATACCAAAACCCCAAAACCCCTCGAATCTCCATAGTCGATTGTGGGGTAGATACATCATTTGTGACTATATAGAACGAAATTTGAGGCTTCCTAAAAACTTGGGAACGGAAACCCTAAAACCCTAATAAGTATATCAAAACCCCAAAACCCCAAAACCCCTGTCACGCATGAAAACCCAAAACGAAGTACATGAAAACCCAAGGTCAAACTTGCAAAGCCAAAGAGACCGCGCTATATAAGGGATTTGATGTTCTTACTTATATATGAAAACCCAGAGACCCTTTTTCAGCAAAACCCAAAGAGAAGCCAAAGATAGTAATTAACTATTTATTATAGTAGGGTTTTCTTATCAAACTGAGATAGTGTTCTTATATAATAAATATGGTTTTGACTGTTTTTATAAATTCCATAAGGATTCTATTAACAAACTTTTGTATATTTTATTTTTTTCAACTTTTTTAATTTATTTAATTTTATATGGTTTTCTTATCAAATTAGTTGGGTTTTCTTGTCAAAATGGCTGGGTTTTGGGAGTTTTTTCAAATTTATGGGCAAGTACTCACCAATTTTAAAAACCTTTATGAGATCAAAATTATTTTTTTCTTTCATATATTGAATCTCTTATCTATTAAGGGTTTCTATATCAATTTTAATCAAAAAATGAGTAGTTTATATATATTTTTATTTATCATGAGAAGTGGTTAGGAATCTGATAATATTTTTTCTATGAGGTAAAAATCACATTTTCAGCAAGATTCGATAAAAAAAATTAGCTTTAAAAAAAATGTGAGCCCGAATTCCCCAAAACCCCAATAAGTATAACAAAACCCCAAAACCCACCTGTAAGCCAAAGAAAACACACCTGTAAGCCAAAGAAAACCCACCTGTAAGCCAAAGAAAACCCACCTGTAAGCCAAAGAAAACCCACCTGTAAGCCAAAGAAAACCCACCTGTAAGCCATAGAAAACCCACCTGTATGCCAAAGAAAACACTTTGCTATTTTTAAATAAGTATTTTTATTATAGATAATATGATATGAAAAAAATTTAAGACATTGAAAATCAAAAATTTTTATTTAAATTATATACTATTTTTATATATTATTTCTTTGACATTTTAACTTAAAATTTTTCTTTTAATCATTTATATCATAATTTTTTTTCAATTAAAATATTGGGTTATTGTATAAATATTCTTATTTTAGATTTTGGTTCTCTTGGTTTTGTTTTTATTTAATATATCAGATTTATATATATATTAGTATATAATCAATTTAAACAAAGTTTATATTCTATGACACATTTTTAAAGATATTTTTTATGTTCCAAGTCGAATGAAGCAATTTTTATCAATTTTTTTGACTTTTTTTAATTTTGAGAATAGTTGTCAGGAATCTAATACTAATAATCAATTATCCAAAATATTTTATCAATTATCAAATTTTCATTTCATTTTTGGATTTAAACCAAATCTTCAATTCTCCTAAGTGATTTTTATAATTGCTTTGATTTGTATTATATATTTTGGATCTTTTTGGGGTTAGCAGACTAAATGCCGGTTTTATGTGAATTTAATGAATATCTAATGAGATTTAGTGTTATTAATTCAAACAAAGTTTATCTGTTTATCTTTATTGTATCTCTTAAACTTTGCTCTCGCTACTGGGTCAAGGATATCATATAATGTTTGGCGAGGATAGTTTTAGCTCTTACGATTATCATCTCTACTATGCTTTTAATTTCTTTGCAGACAGCTTCTTACTTTATGTGTTTCTAAGCCAAACTTATTGATTGCTATTCATGTTTAGTACCAAAGTAAGACATACTTTCCATATCACTTTCAAGATTATTACAGCTTCTGCCTAAACATTCCATTAAACAGAACCATTTGTTCACTTCTCTCTTATTGGGAAGTATCCGGGTGTCCCAAATACCTTTGCAAAAGTAGCGATTTTTTATCTTAAATCTCTATTGAAATCGATTAAAACTACTTCTAATATGCAGAGATTCAGCATTAAATTTTCAGGCTTCAAATCTCTATGAACATACCCAAGGTCATGCAACTCCTTGACACCCTTTATCTCATATCTGAAAGTATATCGTTTAAATCATCGGGGTATCGATTATGATTGAGATAGTCTCTCATAGTCATTTCTAATTTCTTAAGTCTTAGTGTGATAAAACCATAGCTTAATATGACACCATCTAACTTAAACAAACTCTTGTAATCTTTACTTTAGGCCTCACTAAGAACCATGTATTCATTAACAAACTCGTTCTAATACTGTTGGTTCTTAAGAAGATAACTGAAAGGATACACCTTGTATGCATACTCATCAACTACTATAAGTTTTTCTTTTGCATATATTCAAGTATTTTTCAATACAAGGATTGAAATCAACTGTATTTAATGCTGGTATATTCATAGCTTTCGATAAGAAGCATATTGAAATTGTATTACTTACTGGTTGGTTCATCGATTCAAATCGCTTCTGCCTCTTGTGTTTCTCCTGCTGCTCTCTCTATATTCAAGAGTTTTAGATTTTCATTTAGCTGGTACTAGTTTTTTAGTCCCTTAATCTTCAAACAAGAACTCGCTGAGGTGATGCTTTTGCATATGCCTTTTTACTTTAGCTGATTGAGTATATGATTACATGCATGTAATGCACTAAACCTAGTTTATTGAAATTAACAGAGAGATTTATATATTTTGCTTATAGTTTTATTTATTAACTATTATTAATAAATTCAAAGTCAAATACTTATTTTACTTTATATTTTATTACTACTAATCAACTATAAAAATAACCATATTTTTAAACTTATTAATTAAATTTACTCTAACTATAAATTCGTATAATACATGCTTTCCAGTAGAGTTTTAAGATTAGAATCACCTTTTTAATTTCATTAAATTTTTAAATAAAAAATCTCATCCAACATTTTATATACATTCCATTTATAGAATATGAATAAACCCATTTTATTTTATTTAGGCACTAGTGCCACCCTTGGGGCCCTTTTTACAAATTCAAAAGGGTTTTGATTATACAATGCAAGGGGTATTGTGTTTTATCATTTATTGGTTAATTATACTTGGTGTCTGTGATTGTAGTTCATTATAAATTAGTTTCTATCAAATACTTTAAAATAACAGACAGTATTAGGATTTTGGCAAAGAATACTAAAATGGGAAAAATATCAAGAAGTAAATTAGAGTTTAAATTTATCTATCTTATTTTTTAATTATCTTAAAGCCTTATTCAAAGTTTTTGATTTCCTTATAACTGATGAAATTAATTGTTTAACTTATGCCCTTCACCATTTCTGAATTTATCTATATTTCATTTTTGAGTAGCAATTTTATAAGAATAGTTTTTATAGTACAGTCAGGAACTAAAAAAATATATTTCAAATTTATTTTGTAATAATCATGTTTTAAACATAATTTTTATGATAAAAAATCTATTTAACATTCATTTTAATTTGTTCAAGTTTTTAAAGAAATTTCGAATGTTTTTTTATTTCTTTAATTCAACTTATATTGTATATAAATTTCTGAATTTATTATTTACTTTAGCTTTAATAATAAAACAAATAATCATTATTAAATTGACATCAAATTATCAAAATTTTTACTTTTTATGCTATAGTTTTATAATTTTAGTTTAAATTATTCTTTTCTATAGTTTTCTATTGTGGCATAATTCAATTTACTCTATCTAAAAATTAGTTTTAGTAGTATATGAAAGTTAATAATGTTATTAAAAAATTTTTTAATTTTAAAAATAAAAGTACTCACATTTAAGTAATAAAGTTTTTAAGTTACCTTATTTAATGTTTTAAGAAACAATAATGTATATTTGAAAAAGTTTCAAACTTAAAAGTTTATTGCTATGAAATTAAAAGAGTAAAATTGAATAAATATAAGTCTTTTAAATTTTATCTAGTACTTTCAAAATTAATTTAAAATGTTAAAAATCATTAGTGAATAAATTAGTGATTTCTATTTGTGATAAAAATAATCAGTTTATAAACGTAATAAATTTTAAATATACTATACTTATTTAAGTTTAGTCTAACAATCAACTTAATTATAGATAAATGAACATCTGTTACTTTTTAATGCGAAAATATAAATCGAATTTAAGAAAATACATCCTTTAAGATCTTGATAATATAAGCTAGCTGAACAATTAGAACATAATAATGATGCAATAAAAAAATGGGATTTTTTATAAATTTTAATATAGTTTAGTAGAGTTTAGTAGAGTTTGGTAGAGTTTAGTAGACATTAGTATAGTTTGGTAGAGTTTTTTAGAAATAAATATATGAAAAATTACAAATAGGATTCATGTTTTATTTAATTATGAATATACTTACCAATGACAAAGATTGCAGACTATAGTCTGAGTGGATTAACATAGTATTATTTGCCTTAATTATTGTGTTCTCAAATATTAAAAGTATACATTTAATTTCCAGAAAGACTAGCTTTTTACTTGGTTTTATGATTTAATACTTAGAAAATTTATTAAAAAATTAAAATAATTCTATTGATTAATTACTTTAGTTAATAGGTCTCAGTATAAAATAAAATTTTTATAAGTGCCTAATTTTAAATTTATAGCTGATTTTCGATATATTTGCAAATTTTATCACTATGGGGTTTTGGGGTTTAATAACTACCATCTACCTTTTCATTCTTTAAATAGATCTTGATTTTGCCAGAGTGTACCTCTTTCAGTTTTCTCTTTAAGCTTTGTTCGGTTGAGAAAAGATTCTAGCAGTCTTCACATTGATATGTTTTTATCTTTTTGATTGGTTGTTGTTCTTTTAGCTCTTCAGCATAATCAATTTAAGTTTAAATTCCTATTTCTGCACCCTCCTTCTAGTTTAATACTTCTATTATAAAAACTTATGCTTCAAATTCAAGAGCTGTAAGCTCTACTTCCCTCTCAACATAAATAATTTCAGGTTTTTTAGTTGAGCTAAAGTTTAGCTATGATTATCCAGTCCAAGAGAGATTGCTTTACGATTTAAGTTAGCCGCCATGTTTAAATTTAAATTCAAATTTAAATTTCTATTATAAAGCTTTAATAAACTCTAATGTGATAGTAACTCTATATAAAAGTTGGCACCGCTTCGATAATTGTTGATTTTGATGTGTCAGAATTCATATTAATACTTAATTTTTAACTATAAATTTTGTAAATTCATGCTTTGTATTTTTGATTTTGCTACAAACTTTGAAAAACAGGTTGGTACTGGTACCAATTAGGTTTTGAACAATTTTGGAAATTTTCCATTAAAACCTCATTAGTTTAAAATTAGGTACAAAATAAGTTTTGGTAACAATTAGAATTGTACCAATAAAATTAAACGGATTTACTACCTGTACTAATTTATTTTTTAAAAATTTAGTTCTAATTTATGGAACAATATTGATAAAAATGGAGCTCCATCTCCACAGTTTGTTACAGCTTCTGCAAATTTTCTCCGCGTATCTTTGCAGGGTTGACCTCCAATAAGATCTCCATATTTTATAGTAAGTTTTTTAATAATAGGATCCAGAAGTTTATAAATAATAATTTGAGATTGATTTATAGGAAGAGGAATAAAGATGGAATCCCTCAATGATGAAATGAAAAGAGTCAAGGCTCAAGAAATGATATCAAGATTCAGAAGTAAGGAAGATCTCTATCGATACCTAACTTTACACGGTAAGATAACTTTTTGACTATTTACATATTATGCAGTTGGTTTCTTCCTTCCAACGATGGAAGGTGGTACAAATTTCCTTCTTGATAGCTATACTCTTGTTGAGAAGAAGCTTCACGCTTTTTTACAAAAAAGAGCTTACACTAATAGAAATTTCCAACTACCCTGAGATTCCAGTCACTAATCTTTATGAGGATGCCATGTAACTAGAGGAAGTCGTCGTTTACCTTCCTTCTCAAAACACTTTCTCATAAACTTCCAGAGAGGAACTTTTTCTTTGGTGTCCTTGGTACGATAAAAGAGGAGTATCTCAGAAAAATAATTCAAGAAGCACATAAGAAACGATATTCTATCTCTCCTGAAGACTAGAAGAAGCAAGGCATTCAGCTTGGCTAGAGGAACTTAAGAAGCATCCTTATCTTTCAAGAAAGCTTTGACATATAACTTTATAGGAAAATCTGGCACTGGTTTTTATCTTATGAAAGAGCATGCTAAGGTTCATAGAGATAGAAAAGAGCAGATACTTTATTAAGGTGGCTAGAGACTTTATAAAGATGTTTAAAAGCCAGAAGATATGAACATAGATGCAGGAGTTAGCAGTAAGAGAAGAAACTTAGGGCCTGTCAAGCCTAAAGAAGAAAAGAAAGAGAAGTCTAATCCTTTTAAAGGTCCATTTAATATGTGAACTATTTCATTCATTTAAGTCTCAAACTTATTTATAAACATTTATTCTCCTCTTCCTTGCACATATCGTAGTCTTATCTTTATTCACTCTCTTGTAACTACTTTGTATTAAATCTTCTGTATCGATTGGTAAATTATGCATTAGATGATACAGTAGTAGCTTCTTGTAGTAAGTCTTGATTTAACTCCAGTAAAATTCAATTCCATTAAATTAAGGGCTGTAAGAAACATTGTATACAGGATTAATGTTTAACTCTTCATAAGCTTTCTTAGACTCCTTAGTCTTATGAACTGAGAGGTTGTCAACAAACAGGATGATCTCTTAATCGTTGTATTTTATCTCTCAACTTTTGTAGGAACTCTATGTACTACTCTCGCTTAATAGAGCGAGGATGAATAACATAACCTAAGCCAGAGTCTTCAATAATATCGGCTAAAATTGCGTGAGTGGCAACCTTTTCTTTTTAGTCATACAATTCTATATTATCGTACTTTTTATACCAGGACTTATTAATAAAGGTGTTGAAGGTAAACACAGCTTCATCAGCATGTAGGAACTTGATGTTATTAGTAATAGCTCTCTGTATTTAATCAATTATAAAGTTGAAATTATTACAATAAAATAGCACTGTAAAATCAATTATTCTCTTCGCTCTGTTGAAAGTCTTGATAGTAATGGCATTTTTTAAAAATAAATATTGGCTCTGGTTTTGGGAGAGATACGCATGTCAGGAAACTTGAGATGAAATATGACAGCTCTTGAGTCAAGAGGAAGTGAGCCCAATATTTTAATGTCTTAGAGTCACAGAGATAGTCAATATGGTGCTGTGAGAACTTTTATTTTCTTGCAGGATGTTTTCAAGAGCCTGAGTTATAATACTAATCAGCTAACAAGCAATTATACCTAAAAGTTGAGGCACTCTTGCCTAGGAGTCTTGCTATGGCTGAATAATTCAGTACTGGTTTGACATAGTCTATATTAATACTTGTACCATACCTATGCTAAAACAGAAAATCTAAATATTACTCATCATAAATAGACCCTAAATTTCGATAATTTCTATTTCTCATTTATCAAATTGGCTAAATTTTTCTATTAATCCCAATAAGACCACAACTATACCCTTAAAATCTTTTAAACCTCTCTAAGGGGTTTGGGGTTTTGAATGTAGACTGAAGAAAATTATTTTTCAATTTTTTAACTATTGATAAAATACGAAACAATAGGAAATTCAAGAATTTTAAATACAGATACCTGCCATGAATAATAAATTAGTAAATTAAATTACATCTTAAATTATAATAATGGAGAAAGGGAAACAGCAATATTTGTTAAGTTTAAGAAATATTGACCATCCGGTTTAGAAAATATAGACCTCAAAAAATATCATAGATTCATGAAAAATGCATAGGTTTAAGGTTCATGAGCAATGAATAAAAAATGAAAATGCGATAATATATTTGTGTCTTTTATCTAGGTGATTAATTATAATTCTATTACTATTATTCTTTTTATTCCCTCTAAATAGATTCTTATTGATCAAAGTCTAAGAGATTAGTTAAATCACAAATATTAATGATAAGTTTGGGAGTATTCATATAAACCTTAAGAAATTGAGTAATGAGAACTTTTGCGCTAATGACATAGTAAAACTACAACCACATATAAAAACTTAAACTCATAAAGAGATAAATATTACAGATGAAATATCTAAGTGATTATTAAGTAAAATGATACAATTCATGACAATAACATTGTTTATAAATGAAAAACAAACATAAAATAGATGAGAGGTTTAGAAATCTAGTAAGTTTATTAAATCCCATATTTCTAATTATACTATAAATTTATAAATTTAATCTGTTTTTTTTTTATTATTATATACAACTTTTAATTTTGAAAAATAAATGATCGATATTAAAATTTGTTTGATAACTGGATAGAAATCTTATGGTACAAGTCATTGAAGCCAAAATATATTATCAATTACCCATTTAAAAATGACGTTTTTAAAGATAACATGTCTAGTAACCCAACTTATTTTTTATAAAAATTTTTTAAATTATAATATTTCAAATGAAGTGAGAAAAGTTAGTCAATCCCAAAAATAAATTTTGTTGAAATGAGTAAATCGGGATCTCCAAAGTCGAAAATGGGGTGAATAAAACATTTATATTATTTTTTTAGGATAAAAAATTGACGGGAAAAAAACCCATAAACCGCAACATAAAGATAACAAACCCGAAAACTTTAATTTAGAGACAAACATTAACTATACAAATCACAAAAAATTAAAGTCAATTTATCTCGGTCTGGGGATGCGATAGAGGGATACCGCCTTTAGTAAAGTCCAGCTAATTTTAAATTCTCTATCGATCAAGGATAATTATTGCATAGGTTTAGAGAAGGTTAACTGCCATGAATTTAATTATTAATAAATTTGGGGGGGTCTAAGTCGGTACCACTCAAGTGGTACCGACTTAGAAACCCCCCCATAAATTTTATTTTAACTAATTTTCCAAAATCAAATTTATTCATACAATATAGCTCATGTTGAAGATACCAAAAAGAAGAAAAAGAATTTTCATAAATTTCATTTAATATAGAGGTTTTTGAGAGACTACAGCCAATTATTTTAATAATTAGTTAAGCATTTAAATTTAAACAAAAGAAATATCAAATTTAATCTTATAATTATTAGAGAAATACCTTTGATTTTGGAAATTGATTTAAAATTAAATTATTAAATATTAAAATCATGGCAGTTATAAAATCCAAAGTGACTCAAAATTCAAATCTGAGTCTATTCTACGATAGATCCCGCAATTTTAACTGGACTTTACTTTTGGTAATTTTACTGAATCATCCCAGGAAACGAGATATTTTTATTTTGAGCTAACTCCCAAAAATAGTAAAAGGGGGTTTTTCTCGCTTGGGAGAATTATAAAACCCATATATCAATTAAGAAGCGAGGATAGGAGTTAAGAACAATTAGATTAAAAATTAATTATAATTGGCTAATAATATAAATAATTAGGCTAAAATCAAATTATCACACCCTGATTGGATTATTTTATAAGGACAATTAATCGAGCCAATTGTTTTAATAAATAGCCCAAACATTATAATTATACACCAATAATAATTAATTCTTAATTTAATTGTTCTTAATCATGTCTTAATTGATCTATGGGGTTTTAGCAATAACAACCACTGTCTTAATTATAATGCGCTATCCAGAGAGTATAATATTGTTAGGGCTTGGAGACATTTTCCAAAAACATAACTGAAGGTAATTAATAATTAATTAATTTTAATTTTAATTCATTTTCCCAAATCGAATGTATTCCTACAATAATATAATAATTACTAGTTAATAAAAAATATATATTCTATATTAAATTGTTATTTTTAAATTGTAGATACTCACAAGTAATTTTAATAAGTGTGAATGTATAAGCAGCGTATAATAATAAGCCTCAAGTTTAGATATTAAAAAAAACATACATAATTTTTCAAGACAAAAATTTAGTAAAAATAAAATTATCTTTGAGAATTAAATTTTTTAAAAAATGCTAGAATAGAACATATTTTGTCAACAATACAGTAAAAAGATTTTAAAAATATTGATATTACTTTTATCAAAATTGATCATTTTTGTGATATGATTTTGGATTCTCAAATATTATATAATCATAAGGAATTTAGATTAATCAAGTATGAGAGTACTTTATTAATAAAATCGATTTGTTTAGATTTATAAACATTGAAAAATTAGAATAAGATCATGATTTTGTCTTTATAAGATTTTAATTATTAAAAAAATTGCATGCAAATTTTTAGTATAATTTGAACTAAATTAAAGCTAATATTTTATATATAACAAAAAATTATTTCTTATATTCATTTTTGGAGGCCTTGAGGATTATGGTAGGCATGACGTAGGTGGGAGGCCTGACTGTACTGTGAGGCACGGCAATCAACACCCATTTTAAGTATTATTTTTTATTTCTCTATCAAGCTGTGAAATTATGATTGCTAATAAAATATAAGTTAGTTAGATTCCGAATGAAATAGGAGGAGGGTCAACTTTAAATTTATAAAATAAATTATTTAACTCTAAGGGTTTCATTGATGCACATTGAGAAAAATTTTATACAATTTAATTAAATCCCTCTAAGTTATGTATTTTTAGGTTTTATTTATTTTTATTGCTTAAATTTAAATTAAGATTAAATTAAAAAGATATCATTTTCCTTGAAAATTAAATTAAAATTGCTTTCATAGCTTTTATCATTATTTATTTAGAATTCTTTTATCTTATTTATTTAATTGAAGTATAACGATTGTCACATTTATTTTTTCTTTCATTTTGGGATCAATCATTTACTTCTAGAACTTCATAAATGAGTTCCTTTATTTATAATAATTAAATTGAATAATTTAACTTATATCTTCCAACATTATTAATATTTCTTTGACTTAAATTGCTATTCATAGTAAGGGATAAAATGTAAATGAATAGAGTGATCATTATTATCAACTACCAAATTTTTATCTCTTTCAAATCTTAAAGATAAAACTAAAACTTATTTATTAATTAGTTTTGAATTTGTAATCACAGATTTCGAATAACTCTCTTATAGCATTATTCTAATAGTGCTCTTAGCGAACAAAATATTTTAACTTTATTTTTTCTCTATAGTGTCTGTCAAAGTACTTGTTTTTGGATGTATAGAGTTCCTAGACCATATTTGGACAATTGATAACTTTTTATAAATTTACCTTTCAAATTATTTCATAAAAAGATGCTGAGTTCCTATTACAGTTTAATATAATTTCTTGTATTGCCAGTACCGCAAATAAAATAATTTAATTGATTGGATATTATTAATTAAATTTATTTATCGTCATTCTTGAAATTATCAATAGTTATAGATTACTATAGTTCCATTAGTTGTTCTGAAGTCATGATTACTGCTATAATAACTTATTTAAATTCTTTTTATGAATTCTTGTATGAAGTTAGACTAGTATATATTAATTGAGTATTGGCATGATTATTTTGGGGCCAAGCTTCCAAAATGCTTCATTGACTTCAAATATTTTATGAATATAGTTATCAATTGTTTGTGATGCAATTAGAAGAATTTTTAGAACAGCAACAAGAAGACTTTACGGTCCAATCAGAGAGTTTATAATTAAAATGTGATTAAATTGTTTAAAGAGAAACGTAACAAACTTCAGAGCCTTTTTGCAAATGCTTGTTGATGAGAGAAGAGAAGCAACAAAATATAAACATATTATATGACGATAAAATGATTTTAGATGAGTGTGTCGCTTTCATGATTGCTTCCACAAATGCTACATCAATTAGATATAAAATTTCACGCAATTCCCTGGTCATGTGTAGAAAATAAGGTAGAAAAATCTAACTAACTGAACCAATCGAAGTCTGTGGAATTAAACTTCCAGACGATATTCCTCTAGTCATTAACACAACTGGCCTGCATTTAAAACATAAATATCCAATAGTAATAAGACATAATATTTATTAAAATAATTCTTATAAAACAGCAAAGTTCTTAGAGCTTGTTATTGTGCACACTCTATTTTAAAGCAGTTTTTATACTAAAAATTTAATCAGGCTATAATTTGTATTTATAGTTTGTACTAAAACCTTTCAAATCAACCAAGAAGGTTAAATTTTAAATCATTACTGTTTTCCAATTTTTAATAATATTTTCCATCTAAATACACATGCCCTTTGAATGTGTTAAAATATTTTCAATTTAATTCATTACCTTATAATTATTAATTTAATAGTATTTTTTCAAATTAAAATTCTTGAGAACTTTTTGTTTATATTATAATACCGATGAGTGGCACGAGCCTGAGAAATTATTAAATGTAAATTAAATAAAAATGGATATATTATTTTTATTTATTAAATGGATTCCTGAAAGATTTGACCCTGAGAGCAAATATTATTTAACACCCTAAGGCAAAAGAAGAAATGTAGTAAGCTTCTCTCCTTTCCTTGGAGGTAAAAGAGTCTGCTTAGGAAAAACATTTGCGGAACAGATAACAAGACATCAACTAGCAATCATATATATATATATGCTTGATTTCGCCTTTACTAAACCAAATCTCTATGAGAGAAATTTCACTAGTATATATTTTTGTCTCATTAGTTAAATGATCAAACAAATCTTATTAGATATCCTCAATTTATCAAATATCATCGCTTTATCAAATATCAGATTTATTAATTTCTTAATTCTGCCTTAATAACTACCACAATTTAATTATAAATCCATTGATCTATTTAGTTAATGTATAATTAACTCAAGAAATTAATTAAAATTAATTTTTCAAATTTAATTTATTGCTACAACTAAAGTCCTAAAAAATTAATCACTAAAATGCCTTATATCTGAATAATTATTTCAAAATATTCAATTTATAACTAGATTCATTTAGAAACCAAAGTCAATAATAACGGATTAAGAAAATTAATAAACATAAATTCAATGATTATATTTATAGTTTTATTCTTTATTTATTAGAAGTAATTTATATTTCTAATAATTATTCACACTATTTTGAAAGTGTATAAATCATAGATTAGTTTCCTTTTTATTTGATTGATAATGAGACAAAGCATGAATACTCTGGCTGAATGGAGCCTGTGTGATTCTTTGGCTTTCTCTTATTATTTAATTTTAATTATGCACATTGAGAAATATCTCAAATCATTGATATTGTCAAATGTCAAAAGTTCATTCCACTCTTAGGGAGTCAAGTCATGGAAGTTATCTCTCTTAAAAACCTGCTTGAACTCCGCTCTTATTTTATTAATTTGTATTGAGTGAGGTAGTAAAGGGTGTTTGACATCAAGAGAGATGTAGCATATAAAGTATAATCGTCATCAAATAATTTATTATCAATAGTTAATAGCATTGTTAGTAAATCACCCTTGTTCACAAAATCAGGCTTTTTCATTGCTTATATTATAATTTTGTTTCTCTTCAACTCCTTTTCCCAATCTGTTATGTAGAAGTAATCACAATTAAATTATAACTATATTGATCACCAACACTGATTTAGATAAGTTTTCCATTATCATAGAAATCAAATCTTTTGTGAAGATTTTCAAGACCAAACACACAAACTTAAGTTTCATCCATAAGCATGTCTAGGATTTACATTTTTATATACATAATATGTTAAACTATTATTTCTAAAGAAAAATAAACTTTAAGAGATTTTTTTAAAGATAAAAATTCTAATCATCAAAAGAAAATATATTGTTTTCATAAAATGATTTATATTTACAAAATATTTAAATTCAGATATAAATAATAAGAATTCAAAATTTATTTCAAATATTAACTATTTACTTGATAAAAATGCAAAAGTTCTTTTTAGTATTTTAAATAAATAATAATCTAATTTTAGAATTATATAATGGAATTTTTTTATCATTAATTAGATTTCAATGTTGAGATCCATTGAGGCATCGGTCCTGCCAGCATAATTGTTCTTCCAAAGCTTAATTTAGTTGAGGCACATTTCTTAAATGGACTGTAAGAGAACTTGAAGTCTTTCCTTATAAAAGATGGAGGAAATATGCTTTCTGTTTTCAGCCCATCTAATAATACTAAATTATTGTGAACAAAATAGAGTCACCGATAACAAGTTCACCAACAATCTTTTCTCTATAATTTTATCATTACTCAATTAAGGGGAATCTGCTGAACTAGTCTAATTAGATTATATATTTCCTATTACAGGAAGAGGAAAGGCAATTGACGGAATGCCCTACTTCTTGTATTGTAATAAAGCAAATACATTCTGATGATAAATTTCCATATAAAATAGCAAAAGAGAATAAGCAGGGATAGACTGATAGAGTTCATGAAATGTTTTGTGTTAATTAAAATATGTAAAATATCTAATCGTTCACAATTTATTAAAAGTATATGATTATTGTAAATAGTTTAATTATATGATTTTAATCTATCTTGTTATTAATTAAATAAATATTTTGTATCTTTTTATATGATTTGTTATAAGTATATTAAAATTTTTTAAAAATAATCATTTGAATATTATAATTCAAAAATGTTATTTAAAAGCATTTAAAGATTCAAACCTTATCAATAAAATATTTGAGAATGAATATTGATTTGTTTATATATTTCAATTTACAAAATGAATCTATTTCTTTAATAATTGATAAATTAAAAAAATTGGGTGTTGACGTCAGGACGTTCCAGTGTCGTCAGGGCTTCCCAAGTTCACAGATGACGTCAGGACGTCCCAACTCATAAAAAAATAATATAATCATACACAAAATAAACCGTATGATAAGTTTCATTAGTATTTAATTTATGAGAGGGTATTATTTGGGACTGGATTTCCTTTAGTTAGGAAGCATCATTTTTTCTCTAGTTATCAGAATACGAAAGTCTTACATGATCAATTTTTAAATCAACTTAAATTATCTCATAATTAAATATATGGTTTAGCACACTTTTAATAATTGTTTTATTTTGAAATTTCAACGTTAATTATTTTCCAATTCAACTCAATACTTTAATTTCTTTAAGCTTGCATTCTTTATTAAAATATTTTTATCCAAACACAAAAAATAGTAAACTTAATTAAAATATAAATAAAAAACATTATTAAAATGAGCGGTTTTAAGGTGATTGATAGCTAAATCTATAATCTCTTAGTTCTTAATGAATTATATATTGATATTAATCTTAAAAATTGTAATTAAATATTTAATAATTCTTAGTCGCATATTTAATATGAGTATCTTGTAGGAGGTCAACCCTCTTACGAAATGGAGAAAATTTTTCTAAAACTGTAAAAACAAATTTAAGAGATGAATTTCCATATTTTTACCAATTAAATTCGATTATATTATCACTAAATCTGTCTTAATTTAATTAGTCTGGTTCTAAATCCTATTAATTTTAATTGGTACACCAATTTATTACTACCAAAATTTAATTAGATCCTAGTTATAATATAATAAAATTTTGATGAAAAAGTATAAATTTAGTTCATAGCCTAATTAGTACCATATACTAAAATTTTAACACTATATTCGAACAAAAGAATTAAAATAAATTAAAAAATGGAGTCTCAAGGAATTATAAGAAGGGGGTTTTCACAAAATTTAAATAGTTTAATTATATTATTAAGTGAAATTGCGATTTCATTTAAGTTTTTTTACATTATAAATTTCTGCATAACATTTATCCAGATGTAGTGATGATAAATATAAAAGAATAGAAATTAAGATTAAGTATTGAGCAATCTCAAATATATATTAATTCATTATTCTGGAAAAAGAATAGAAATCTCCACCATGAATATAATTAATATCGCTGAATTGAATATCAAAATGACATTAGTCAAAATTTGATCCTAATCACTTACAATACACTAATCAATAAAAACACATTAAAACTCATTAATTGGTTTTGGGATTTTAATTTTTTTAATATCAATAAGTTGGGACGTCATTACGAAACCTAGGACGTCCGGATCGTGGCTGGGACGCCTTGAAGACCTTGAGGCATCCTCACTTCACTCTGGGATGTCCTGATGACCCCGGAAACCTAACAAGCCTGGAATGTCCTGACGTAGCTGGGACTCTCTGACGTCAACATCCAAAAAATATAATAATTTAAAGCAAGATGTCGATTTTAAATAGATATTATTTTATGATAGTAAGATATGCAATTGAATTATTTTAGAAATTAAACATATAATTTTTTTCTGCAAATATATATTTTGACTATTAAAAATTGTTAAGGTATTATTTTTTGAGTGTAAGTAAATTTTTAAATTAATCAACATTGATGATTTATTGAATATATAAAAAGTCTTAAAATACATAGCAATAAGGAAATATGTAGAATATAGAGCATTTTGAAGGTCAATAATCTTAAGCTGCAATTTACAAAAAGTTGCAAGATATTCTGATAATCCGCACAGCTGTGCGGAATATTGTCCAAATCTCATCCACTTCAGCCCAGATTAGTCTTAATTCACCCATTTGAGTGGGAAACCTCTCTGGGCTTTTAATGCCCTATTTTTAATAATTTCTTAATTATATCTAATAAATATAGGAATTTAATTTTAACTTTTAATATAAAATTAAAAATATTAAACGATGTTTAATTTCTCTATAGAGAATTCTAATTACAGATAAACTATTAATTTAATTAGTTGCGTAAATTAATTTATTCCTATATTTATTAGATATAATTAAGAAATTATTAAAAATAGGGCATTAAAAGCCCAGAGAGGTTTCCCACTCAAATGGGTGAATTAAGACTAATCTGGGCTGAAGTGGATGAGATTTGGACAATATTCCGCACAGCTGTGCGGATTATCAGAATATCTTGCAACTTTTTGTAAATTGCAGCTTAAGATTATTGACCTTCAAAATGCTCTATATTCTACATATTTCCTTATTGCTATGTATTTTAAGACTTTTTATATATTCAATAAATCATCAATGTTGATTAATTTAAAAATTTACTTACACTCAAAAAATAATACCTTAATATTTTATTCTCAGTAAATATTGCATTTATTAACAGATAATGTGAAATTAAATTTTGGAAATTTTAATTATTCAATTAGTATAAATTTTATTAATAGAGAATTCATAATTAGCTTGGAAATACCACTGTTATACTTTCTATGCCATCATCTAAGTGACAGATTTCTCAATTTAAATATTTTAGTTTTATTCATAATTATACAAATTTTCATAATCCTAAAATAGCAATTTCAGCAAACAATATATATTTTTGAATAAATTTTTAAATTACCATGAAGCTAATTAAATTTTCTAAATTAATTCTTAATTTTGTTATTATATTTAGATCCCTATAATAAGTTTTTTTCAGCATTTTTTAAAATATTATTATTTAAAAAGGGAATATTTAATGTTTACTATAATTTATAAAAGTAAAAGATTCATGAGATAATTAATTAAATTTATTGATTAATTCTTTGTTAAAACTTAATATTTATAATAGATTATAAATAAAAAAATATTAAACTTTATAAAAAATAATTTACCTGAATAGGTCAAACTATCCCATAAACGTTTGTAGTTGGGATTAATCAATCAATTATAGTTTTAACCTGATCTTTCTTCTATTTTTTTTTTCAATCAAAATTATCAATTAAATATTAAATCTTAGGAAGCAAATAATTTAATTACCTTAGAGAGCAACTACTGATCCCTGAAATGTTAATTTAAATAGTAAAGAATAAATATATTTATGTAGAAATTAATTCGATTTGGGAAAATGAATTAAAAATTAATTAATTAATTATTAAAATCATGGCATTTATGAAATCTATAATGACTCAAAATTCAAAGCTAATTTGATTTTAGTGTAGATCCCGCAATTTTAGCTGGACTTTACTACTGGCAATATTCCTGAATCATCCCAGGAAGTGAAATATTTTGATTTTAAGCTAACTCTCAATAACAGTATAATGAGTTTTTTTTCTTGGGAAAAGAAATAAATTCATAATAGAAATGTTAACGACAACCACCGATTCAATTAAAATGCGCTATCCAAAGAGTATTAAATTTTTAGGTTTTAATAACATTTCCAACATTCATAACTGAAAGTAATTAATTATTAATTCATTTTCTCAAATTGAATGTTTTTCTACAATACTTAAAGTTATTCTTTTAAATATATTAAAATTATCAAATCGAATTATGATATCTCTGAAAGGCAAAAACTATTGCTGTAACGAATAATATAAACATTAATGTCTATCCATATAAAATGAAAAATTAGTTAGAATTTTTATTCTAAACCAGAACATATTTTCTACATATTGAATATAACAATTGAGTTTGCCGAAATTATTATATGTTAATTTGCAAATAACATTCTATAAAGAAAAGTTTTAAAATAATATTTTCCTTTAGATTTTTAAGTTTATTTGCAAGCTTTATATGCTATTAATAGTTTTTAAAATATTGATAAAATAGATAAAAATAGGAAATTTCAGAAATCCAAATTAAGCAATTAATAATAAGTTATTACAACTGTCATCAATTAGGAGTATTAGTAAGTGTAATTTGATTTAGATTTAGATTTAAAATTTATTTAATTAATTATTATATTTAACTAGTGGTCAGGTGGTCTAGCCAGGGTGGTCTACCGTAAATAAATTATAATTATCTGATATAAATATTACCGATGTGTAGATCCACTCAATACGGCAGTAACATACCGAGACCTCTTAAGCGAATCTTTAATCGAGTGAGAGGCCACTGTGATCTTAAAACTGAGCGGAGGACTCGGTAAGTATTTTAATTATCATGTTTCACAACCGCCACTAATTCTATTTACAGATACAGTATGAGGGCAGCTAGGACCTCCAGAAGCAGTGCCAGTGCTTAATGACGAGTTAGATTCCAGGTTTCAGTCACATCGAGGTCTACACCGATCGTTAAAACGAGATTTACTACCTCTGCATTCGATTCAAGACTGATTTCACCCGAGAAAATAAGCAATTATTCACTGAAAAGAAGCGCAAGGGCAAGGCGATTATGGCACAGTTGAAACTAGCCACTAATCTTCTCGGGCATCATTTATTCCAACAGTTCGCATTAGAAGTGGATGGACTAAAACTAATATACTGACACACTTACCACAACGAGCTGTTTATCGCAAAAGAGAATGCTAAGCGGTAGAAGGTATCATAAATGCAGGACCGTGGATCTAGAGGCGCTGTCGATGTTACCAATGACTACATGATCGAGAGGCTTTCAGGGGTTGCACAGTCAAAGGATGAGACAATTCGGAAGAATTCAGGCGATGTATCCCAGTTAGTAGTCATTGCCAAGGCATACAGCTCAATTAACTATGCCTATCAAGTTATCCAGAAGTCCGGTGTCGCCATTAAGGAGAGGGTACAAATAATAACATCACTCCAAGAATATATTGCCGATCTTTAAAAAAAGTGATGACTCCAAAGTACTCTCAATGATGCAGATCTATAAGCACTAGGTAACCTTCACATTCTCAATGCCTGTATGAGCTCCTAATAAGGCACAAGGACAGTAAGATTCACATAATTGGGATATACGGGCCAACCAATACTGGGAAGACTAAAATTACTAGCATTCTTATTGAGATAATAGTGTTCGAGCAATAAGTACAGTCGCATTTCCAAGTCCCAATTAATCAAGGCAAGGCCGGTGAGCCACAAATACTAAAAGCGAACAAGCTAATTCTTCCGAAGGTATTTGATTAGTCTGGGATTGCAGGAATGAAAAGGTTGATGGAGGGTGACGGGATGGCCATAGAGCAGAAGTACGGCGGCGTGGAATACAAGTACACGGGATACTTCATAGTCATAGCATCAAACACTCTGCCCTTTAGCATGATGGACCCCGAAGATGTCAATGCTTCCAAGTCGAGATGTCTGCTCTGCCAATCCGAGATACCGACTTAAAGGGGAAGGAGGAATTCCCTTTAACAGCGCCAATGGTAGCACAGTTCATCCACTCAAGATTTCAAGACGATCAGAGATATAAGAATGCAGCTGTTTGAGTACACAGAGACGGTGGTCAGAGACAGAGGAGAGGTGTCTAGTGAGGTAACGCCGTATTGAGTGGATCTACACATTGGTAATATTTATATCAGATAATTATAATATATTTACGGTCGACCACCCTGGCTAGACCACCTGACCACTGGTTAAATATAATAGTTAATTAAATAAATCTAAATCTAAATTAAATTACACTTACTAATACTCCTAATTGATGACAGTTGTAATTACTTATTATTAATTGCTTAATTTGTATTTCTGAAATTTCCTATTTTTATCTATATTATCACTAATAAGATTTTTTTGCATAATTTATAATATTATACATGAATATTTTTATTTTAAATTTAATAATAATTTAATATTAACAGAAATGAGTTACAAATTCTTAAATTAAAATGAACCATAGACCATTATCTTCATAAACATTTATGTTTGTATTTATCCTATTTTTCTCCAATTTCCTTGAATTATTAATTAAAGAGTATTTTTTACTTAATTTTATCTAGTATTTTACAATCATACATTATTGTAGTTTAAGATTGTGAATATGAAATAATTCACTAAACCTACACGCGCTCTATGAATACTCAAAGATAGAATAAGACGTATTTTATTATGCGCTATTTAAAAACATATTCTCAAATATTTCCTAATAAATTACAAAAACTAGTTGTTCGCTAAAATATAACAATTTAGGAAATATGATAATAATAATTACAGATTAATTAATAAAAAATACAGTGAGTAAATCAGAATGTAAAATGAAAGTATTTAGGCATTATTTAGCTTTGTCGCATATTGATAAAAACTATTTTAGCTATATTATTTTATTATCAGTTATAATATATTACGCATTTATAATTTCTTAATATTTTGTACCATCAATATTAAAAATGAATATTATAAACAAACTTAGATTTAAATCATAAATAATTAATATAATGTTTATTTTAAGTGGAGATATATAGATTATAATTAATTGATTGAATTGAAATATAGAATGAGCAACTAAATGAATTAACCAGCCAAGGACCCTGCAGAGAGGACTTGGTTTGATGAGGCCAGAACCAATACTGCAGCCCAGGCTGAGACTCTTCAAGAAACGACTATGCACAAAGCAACACTAGCAGGGGGTCAAGTCAAAGAAATGTATAAAGACGCCAAGACTGCATTCACTGGACAGCCACACCTTGACAAAGATCCCATCACTGAATTTGGAAGTCAGGATGTCGAAATTAAAAAACAATGAATAATACCAGAAATCTACAATATACACAATTGGATTAGGAATCTAAAATTATAAAAGCACGTAATACTTCAAATTTCTTAATTTTAACCAAATAGAATATTATTCTTAATTCTACTTTTCATCATAAGAATAGTATAAATCAATATCTATAATAAATAGTAAAAATATAAAATAATATCACTGTCAATAGGAAAATAAAAGCATATTAAGATCAAAAATTACATCTCTTAATTATATTATTTAATAAAAATACTAATCTATATTATTTTTATATTCGAAATGTTCTCTTGCATCTACAAGGACCCAAAGATTTAAGTTGCTTGTGAAACTATGTAATAAATCAAGAGAATAGTGATTTACAATAGAGAGCTGATTGTAAAAATATGCGAAATGAAGGGAATGAATTTTGTTCTGAATGGTTCTCCCTTAAACTTCATCCATTAAATAATAGTTACATGCTTATCATATAAGTTTGCTTATAATTATAAGACAATCTGAACAGAGTGACATTAATGAAACTGTAGGGATATTTTTAACTCAATGACAATATTTAAAGTCTGCAACACTTACTTCTTTAAATCCTAATAAAGTTAAATTAGACATGCTGTTTTACGTGTAGGGAGGCCCTTAAGAATTTAAAGAAATTATAAACAAGTTATGTAAATCAGAGAATTATAGGAGTACCTGTTGGAAAAGGATAAACAAAATTAACTTAGAAAAGAAGAGTTGAATGAGGAAGATATTGAGGAAGATTATTATGATTTTGAAGAAGATATTGAGGAAGATTAAAACGAGAAAGCCAAGCTATTAAGGCAACTTTAAAGTATCAAAGACTCTTTCAATGCTTTTAATTATTTAATGAGCTTCAGTTTTTTTGGGATTACTACAGGGATTAAAATATTGAAATTCTTAATTAACCCATCGAGAACTTAGAATAGTGTTTATGCATGAAAATATTGATGAATATTAAATTTTCTAAGTAGAAAATCTTGTAAGAAATACTTAAAACGTTTTCGAAGTGCTAATGTCATTCAGATAGTTGATGAGTGTAATAGACACCAAGAAAATTCTCAAAATCTTCCTTAAAATCATGAATCTTAAAATTATTGCAATTCAACTACTTTATATAAATGATGAATAGTTCTTTATACATACAATTTCTTAAATCATAAAAGATCTGAGTCGCATACTTTCTATTAAAAATAAGGAAAATTTAACTGAATTAATAAATTAAATATCAATATATTTATATGACTTATATCGAGGGAAGATCTTTATCAGAATTTGAGGGTTCAGCAGTTTTAATGAATAATGAGCTTAATAATATAAATGACACTGAAGAATTGTTTTCTTTTAATTTAGAGTTTCTGTAAAGTTTAAGACCAATTTTTAGTTTGGATCAGTTGAAAGAGCTATATTGAATCCCTGTCATAGAAACTGTTACTTAAAAGCTATGGGTTAATACATTCAAGCATTAAGTAGGTAGTGCAATTTGGTATTCTGAAAGTTACAATTAATAAATTTACCAATTAATGATTATCATAAATTTAAAATTAAAGAATTGTTTTAAATTATTTAGATAACCTAATAAATTTCTATTATAATAAATTAAGTTTAAGATTGGTTTATAGTTTTGAGACAAGCGCATGAAATTCTCAATTTAACAATTTTCTAAACCTATGTATATTTAAGTAAAAGAAATTTTGCTAATTAAATATAAATAATTATCTTTACATTCTTACTGAATAATATATTTAAGCTCATTAGGTTTCAAAATAAACAGAAATTTATGGTAATTTTAAACTGAAATAAAAGATTTCTAATTTCTGGATGACATATATACTTTATAAAATATAATTGTTCAAACACAAATTAATTTAAATATTACTACGTTAAATAACAATAATTAATGATTAAAAACTGATAGTGTTGAATATGGAGGAGTTAGCTTATGTTATATAATTCTAAAAGTTAAAATTAACAGTTGACAATATGTTAATTTTTGAATATTTCTTCATAAAAGGTTAGCAAGTTAAGCATATGCCGCTGGAAAATGTAACTTAAAAATTTCTCTACAAACATTAATAAGTCAATCAAAATATCCTCATAACAAAATTCTTGAAATATTTGATTTTATAATTTTTGGTATAATATTAGAACTTTAGATTATCAAAATTATTATTAAAATTTTATTTATATTACAAAATAATAATTATTTTATTGTTTCTTTCATGAACGTTAATTAGACTCATAATGAAATAGGAGGAGGGCCAACTTAAAAATTATTTATTAATAATTTATCTCTAAGGGTTTATATGCACATAAAAAAAATTAATACAATATAATTAAATCCCTCTTTATTATTTCTTTTTATTTTAAATTTGTTTATTATTTTTTACTACATTTGAGTTATAATTTTAAATAGTAGCAATATAATTTTATTGTAGAAAGTTAACCCATATTGAATATTTAATACTATCATCAACTTTAATTCAAAATCTTTTTTCTGTGAATTAAATGTATTTATATTACGAAGAATGTCAAATACATTTTTTCTATTATTAAGAAATAGCTTATTAACTTCTGGAAATTGCTCACTTCATAAATGACCTCCTGTTTTTAAATTAGAAAGTTAATTGCTAGGTGAGGTACCAATCTCACTAAGGAATTTCTAATAAAGGTTTCTATTATACTAAGGCCAACTGAGTCAAGTAGGGGGTTGCTGGTCGCAGCGCTTGAGGGATTCTTGTCAGAGGGGTTCAATCTAATAGCTATTCACTCTTTGAGTGGGTGTTGTCCTAGGATTTCCCTGCAAAAATGATCTTTCTAGCTTGAATCCAGCTGCCTAGGTAATAGGAAGCTGGATGAAGGTACGTTGAGCCTTCGAAAGCAAGAAGGCGAAAACTATTAAAGCTATAGACAAGAATTTTTCTCCTAGTTAGGGTACTGAAACTACCACAGCCAAATGACAGACATTTTATTTCCAAGTAGTAGTGGGACCATAAGTGCCAGTAACTATCTACTGGCAAGTTAAAATGTTTAAATTAAAAAATGGCAGTCTATAATATATTGAAAATTAAAATATTTTATTTTTAAAATAATACTCTATATGTTTAAAAAATTTAAATAACATTATATAACTTTGATTTTAGAATATTTTTATAATTAAGATCTCAAAAATCTTATTTATGGAGAATTACTATAAAATTATAATTAACTAAAAATAATAAAAACTTATTTTTGAAATTTATGTATAATCTACAAAACCATATACTGTTTTATATTAATGCAATTCTCTAATAAAATTTCAAAAAATTATTGACCATAAATATTATTTTTGTATCTTGATTATTATCAAAATAGATTTAAAATGGGAAATTGTTAAAATAAATTTAAAATAAAATTAATTATGGAATTTTAGTATTTTTTGATTTTTATATTATCGTTTTAACTGATATTGATTTGAATTTGATATTTTTTAACTGCCAATAATTTGACTCATCGATAGATCAAATTAGATTTATCATATCTTAACTGTAGACCCTTTAAATTTAACTTTTAAAATTTTTTACTCCTGATAAATTAATATCTCTCTATACAAAATAGCTATGAAAAAATTTTAAAAGTATAAGATGTAGAGAAAAATTTAACGACTAACTTTCATTCTTATAGTATTCACAAAATATTTCCCCCCATCAAGATAAATCGATTTTAAATATTTCTTTGCCTCAAACTTCTTCCTTTCTTATCTCTTCAACCAAATTACTTGAGGACTTGGTCTAAATAAGTTTTTTGTGCATTTAATCAAGGTCTACATTTTATCTTCTTTGAGTCTTTCATCAGGAAATTCATACGCATTTTTATCGTTAAAATACACAAAATCATATGAATTTTTTTTTACTTTCACTAAAATCGAAATAACTTTCTGAGTGATTTTTTCCATTAATTATGAGTAGGATAGAACATGTAGCTTATGTTTTGATCTACATTATTCCTTCTAGAGTAATATCGTGAAAAAAATCGCTGCCTGAGATAATTTAATTTCTTTGCAGGTACTCGACCAAATTTTGATTTTTGTTACATTGTAACAAACATCACCTCTAGTCAAATGGACACAATTCCAAAATGGACACAAACTTCGGACACAATTCCAAAATGGACTCAAATTCCGGACACAATTCCAAAGACAGATTTCAGAGATCATCACTTATTTATCACTCTGAACGAAGATATACTCCTTTTTCCATCACAGTACAACTTTTTGATTATGAGGGGTCCGAAAAGAGGATTTCGAGGTTTTCTCTCTTGGGTGAAGAGATATTGAAAAATTTAGAATTATGTTTTGATAGACAATTCTATAAGCTAAGTAGAATATTTCTATGAAAATTTATAGACATTAGGTTAGAGAGTTATTGAAGTCAAAAGTCAGAGCATCCAAATTTTACTTTTCCCTCAATAACTTCTTTCAGTGTGAGATTCATGGAAGATGAGTAGGGTAGAAGTTGTAGCCCATACCCTAAGCTATCGAATGGGGCATATATTCCAATACAAATTCCTTTAGGATACAGAGATAAATTGAAAATAAGGTCAAAATTTTTGTAAAATGATGAGAAATATTGAAATCGATTTTTCTTGCTTGGCAAATTAGATGGTAAAAAACTCAAATCAAATCTTAAGCAGATTATCTCATGAAGAACATTTCTTCTCCTATAGTCAAATCAATAGCTAATTACATTAGAGAGATAAATCGAAATAAATCTGAAATGTATAATAAAGTGTGAAAACTTAAATGTAACAAACATCACTCATTTAAATTCTTGAGGCACGAATTTAAGATTTTTATGAAGAACATATCATGATCTATCATTTATCATCTATAAGTTTTTCAATATCAATTCACTGAGAAGAGAAAACCCCTAAACCCTTCTAAATAATTTTCGGATTTTTTACACCAATTTCAAAAATTTGATTTTCCGAAAATTATCCAGAAGGGTTTAGGGGTTTTCTCTTCTCAGTGAATTGATATTGAAAACTTATAGATGATAAATTATAGATCATAATATGCTCTTCATAAAAATCTTAAATTCATTGCCTCAAGAATTTATATGAGTGGATGATTGTTACATTTAAGTTTTCACATTTTATTTTACATTTCAGATTTATTTTAGATTTATCTCTCTAATGTAATTAGCTACTGATTTGACTTTAGGAGAAAAAATGTTCTTCATGAGATAATCTGCTTAAGATTTGATTTGAGTTTTTCATCATCTAATTTGCCAAGCGAGAAAAATCGATTTGAATATTTATAAACATTTTCGAAAATTTTAGACCTTATTTTCAATTTATCTCTGTATCCTAAAGGAATTCGTATTGGAATATATGCATCATTCGATAGCTTAGGGTATGGGCTACAACTTCTA
>ARYC01004523.1:0-61843 GCA_000711775.1 Oxytricha trifallax | reverse complement strand
ATTATTAATTTTTATTAATTTATACAATTTCCTATTTTTATCTATTTTAGCAATATTATTAGAAATAGAAGGAATGAAAAATTTGCTCTGCATAGGTTTCTTTATGACAATGCATTTTAATTCTTGAGTTTGTGGTTCCCTTATCAAATCTTGATGATGGCAGCGATATCAAAAAAGTATTGATTCATATATTTATATATGAAAAAGATTTGAATGTTGTTTGTAATTTATAAGTGAGATCGACTGATTGGACTTCATCTTCGAATTCCATGATCTTATCAATGAGATCATCGACGGAGATCTTGTTGTCTTCAATAACACAACCAACAACGAGTTTGCAGACACAGTAGGCAATTGGTTCCTTCTTGTTATCTTGTTTCCATTAGAGACTGTCCATCTCAATTTCAATAGCCTTAACGAAGAGTTAGTCGAGGTCAGTCTCAGATTTGTAAGGCTTAACGTCGAACATGATGAGTGACTTGGTAATGACATCTGGCTTGGCTGCCTTGGTGGGCTTAGCTTCTTCAGATTCTTTATTCTTTTAAGCGAGAAGAGCAAGTTCTTACTTTTATTAATAATTAGTTAGTAAAGGGCTCCTATTAAATATAGTAGAATTACAATTCATAGAGGTATTTTAAACCAAACGATTTGTTTCAAATTGCCTATCCCCTTAATTAAAATGGCAATATCATCTTAACACTATAAGTTTGATATATAAAGAAAGTCATACCTCGCTTTGACCGTCTCCTAAAAGATCTAATTTATCATCATGAGCAGGGGGCTTTTCTTCCTTCTTCTATTCCTTTTTTAAGCAACCTTCTTCTCAATACTCTGGGCGAGGGTAGCAGCAGCCCGTGAGTTTTTAACCTACTCGTGAAATCTGGAATCAAGAGAGTACCAGGCGAAGATGTGGATGAGTCTCAGCATTGTGAACGTTGTCCTTAATAATTTCGAGAGCTTCCAAGTCAGCCGCAGTTATGAGTTGTCTACACCGAGAAACGTGTAGAATGAACACAAGTCATAATGAATGGTACTTACTCTCCGAGGAATTGTTATTCAGTAAGAGTTTTTTCGTATTGATCTAAGTTTACTGCGTCCATTTAACTCTTTAATTAAAAATCTGTTCAGATACTAAACTAAGTTATATTAAACCTTAAATAAATAAGTCAACAAAGCATGTTTTTCTAGATTATACATCAACCAGTCAAATTTAAGCACTTTTCTGTTAAAATATGTTTAAATAAGCTAATTAAAATAGTGTATGTTAGTTAAGTTTAAGTTCAAATTTAAATTCATAATATAATTTATATCGTAAAATGTCAAAAGAAAGAGCCGTTGCTAAATTAATTTTAAACAGCTCATAACTAAATAATTTTCTTTGGATATCAAGAATATCAGAAATTACAAATCCAAAGAATAGTATGCATTTTTTACTCTAACTTATTATAGAAGGAGGGGAATCATCCAAAAATAAAAATAGCAATACAATCAGATAAAATTAATATTTTCGCTAGATAATAAATTATAACTAAGAAGTTATACATAATATATTTTCTAACATTTTAATTGTTGACTTCCCAAAGCGAGAAATTTGTAATAGATTTTTTTCACTTTTAGAATCTTAATAAATTCTAACTTTTCTTAATAATTATTAAACTATTTATATAAAAAGTGCTATGTAATAACTGTTTTTTATTAATTTATTAAATGTGCATCAGAAATATTTAAAAAGTTGCTTGATTTACATTGTACTAATATTTCCATGCATATTTCTTGCACATATCTAATCAAAATTATAATATAAATAAACAAACTTTTACTCATTTTTTGTTGGAGCTTGTTATTATTAGTTATACTATAGCTGAAATGATATCTCATTTTGTCAAAAGTAGTCTTATTTATATTTTTCTGTTTATGAATAAAGAGTTTTTCTCGCATTTTCTCAATAAGATATTCAATATCATTATATTTCTAGTCTTTTAACACCATTTCCCAAAGCGAGAATTTTCTTTTTTTAGCTTTAGGAATTTATGAATTATATATGAAAAAAATATGCAAAAGTATATCTTTGTATTTTATCAATACAATCTGGCAATTGTAAAAATTTTAGCTCAATGAGTCTATTAGGGAACAAAGAGAAAGCCAAAAAACTGTTCATTATAAATATTTATAATTAAATTTTAAACCATTTTTAGCAACGCTTACACTAAATAACATAACACTTAAGTGCCAGAATTAAGAGCTAAAATTACAAATAAAAGATACCTCGACGTCTTAGGGGAAATAAAATTTTACAAATTTATCTCTTTTTTATAGGACGCACAGAAGACCAATAAGTAAAAAAGTAATCTAGCAGCAAATGCAGACAATGAACTAGGCTTCTATCACTTAAGGTTTGAAATTATGTGCAGAGATTTTTTAAACCTCACTGGTAGAGAACAGTTTTAACATAAAAACCTTAGAGGATTGATTAACTATGCGAAGAAGCTAACTTAAGAGCTGGAAGAGTACAAAGTCAAAGTCAGAATGGCTGAAAAATTTATCCAGGATATGAGAAACACAAGGAATGAAAGCTTAGATTCACTTATTAGCATTCTTGAAAGATATCAATAGAAGCAACTGTAAGCTCAGGAGGAGATTCAAAAATTGAAGTAATTAAAATCCCTTTAGTAGATTTGTAAATCAATTTAAATAAATTAATAAAAATAATATTTTCCAAAATAATTTTGTATAATAAAATTAATATAAATTCCTTTACTATTCGAAACTAAAACATGTGATTCAAATGCAAAATATTAACTTTTTTATTTTTTTACTTATTTACAGTTTATTTTTTCATATGCCTTAAAAAGGTTTAGTGTTACTTAAGGACGATGAAATAATGCAACTAAATGTAGATATCGGAGAACTAAGTGTAAATTTTATTTCAATCATGCAGAATATATTTTTTAGTGCTTTGTATCATCTGCAAAAGACAAGCTTGAGGATAAAATGGATGATCTACATAGAATACTGAAAGAAAACAGAAGGCTAATTAGGAGACAAAACAAGATAATAGTTGACTAGCAGAAGAAGATTGAGGTCTCTTAAATAAACATCGAACAAATAGCAGAAGAAATCTATTGATAGATTCATGACAAAAACAAGTTATAACTCAAGCTAAAAGAGCTGGAGGGTCAACAGTCAAACTTACTAGAATCACTTGTTAACATAAAAGAGCAAGTTATTCACTTTCAGAACTGTTGTGTAGAGCTAGAGCAGTTAATTTCAGCCAAATTATTAGGAAAAAACTTAATTAAATCATGGCATTTAATGGAAGGATGCAGCTGTTGTGCTTGGAGAAGACAAGAAAATCATGGGAGAAGTTATTTCCAACATTCACAGCCATAAACTATCTCAGACATTTTCTTAGAATGATAAATTTCAACAGTTGCAGACCACTACATCAAAACTTGAATCTGCATTTTCATAGAAGCAATCCAGACACTCTCAAAAGCAATTTATTCAATAGCTAAGGATTGAATATAAGTAAAAATTTAGCATAGATATTTTAGCTACTTTTTAAGTTAATAATATATGTTGCAATTTGATAGTAGTATTAATTTGTAATATGAGTGAATTACAATATTTTAATTGCGATTTTAATAGTTATAATTATATAATTTAAAACCCACTCAGATATATCAACTACCTGAAGTGCCCAAGATGGTATTATTTGTCAGAGTGTTAAACTTTCTACTTATAGGGGGTCACTTACCTTAGGGACATCAACCAGATTAGAAATTTGATGAGGTCTTGGTTGATGAGCTTAGACTGGGCGAATAGACCATCTGGGAACATTAAGAGAGCATGACTCAACGGAGAGACATTAAGAAGTAGTATCTGGAGAGTTTCAAGAAGATTACCTGGTTCAATGATTTCAACTCGTACTGGCAAGTTTGGAACACACTCCCGCTCTCGAATCTTAAGAATTTCTTCTATAGTGGGCGTAATAAAATTGGGCCTACGTAAGTATTAAAGCAAAAATATCAAAGACAAGACAAAGTAGTGTTGTATGGGATAAAATATCTGGTTCTAACATGATAGAATTTACTGATAATCGAAGTAAAATATTAGATGAAATAATTTAGTATTTTAGGGTAAGCGCAATAATCATTGATCATTCCTTAGACAGATCTGAATATAAATTTTATCTGATTTTGATCTTTATTCAGCAAATTCATTCCTTTCTATAGATATTATATCAAGGGATATAAAAAGAGGATCAGCTTTTTGAGCATGTTTAGAAAAGGTATTGAACCACAGTGTGAAGACCCACAGAACACCAAGGGAGGAGAGTATAAAATAGTATTGTTTCTGAACAAAATCCAGGAAATAGCACTTGAATTCTTGAATAAGATCTGGGATAGTCTCGTTTAAGATCTCCTCTTAGCAAGATTCCCTCTTCCCAAACTTATTGTGGGAGTAAGTATCGTTGATAAAAGTTTTGAAATGAAGAAAAACATCAGAATCGAGGTGTGGATTAGGTAAGTAGTGGATGCTAAAGAAATGGCAAATGCAATTAGAGATTTCATTGACAAAGAGTACAATGCCAAATATAATATGAACTAGCAAATCACATTCAATAACTATGGTGGTTGATAAACATCCATCTTAAATATTACAACCAAATTAAGATTAAATAGAAATAAAGTAAAACAAATTGAGGTGGGGAAAAGTGTGGCTTAGGGCAAACGGTCGAGCTAATATCGTCTATGTATTTTTAAAATTTAAGAAATAAATTTGTTTAAATTAAAACGTAAAATAATTAGATAATCTCTAAACAAAACGGAACAAGAGAGATTTTAAAATATATTAGCTTATCAGGTAAGTCAAATTGTTAAACTCATATTTTTGTTTAAACTTCTCGCATTTATTATGTCATAATACTTAGATCAAGGAGAATGAACTATGAATATATATTCAAGTTGCAATTTGTTAAAAAATAACAAAGACTCTAGGATTTTCAGCTCTTAGGTGGTAATATAATACTAAATATCATGTAAATTATATGTTACAACAAAAGTGCTTATACTAAATTAATTTGTAAATACACATACTACTAATTGCTTCGCGAGAATTGAATTATTTTAGAAACTCTAAAAATACATCTCAACATTAAATATAATTAAGAGCAGTTAGTGATTTACTCAAAATATATTTGCAATATAACTTTATATTTATAGTAGTTTTAGTTAATAACTTGTGTTTATATTTATAATTATCAAAGTCATGACTGTTTTTTTAATTTTATTTTTAAATATTTCCTATTCTTTTGTATTTTATCAATTTCTTGAGTGTTTTTAAAGTAATATTTAATTTTTTTCTTTAAATAAATATATATTTAAATTGTAATCAAATATTTCAAGCATTGAAACCCCCATTAAATAAAAAACAGCACTTTAAATCATTTTAATTAATTTTCTCATAAATCATATGGAATTTTAAATATTAAGTTCAAGAATATCTCCAGGTTTAAATTTGCATTTTAATTTTTTCCAATCCAATTATACTCTGGTAATATAAGCACTTCTGGTGGGTTATACTCTTATTGCTAAAAAAAGAGAATTAATTAAAATTCTTGCTACAATATTGACTAATTTATTATTCATTTAAATTAAAGCAATATTTGTTTGTTACTTTTAAATAATCACATTCATTTATAGTTATGCTTATAAATAAGTATACTCAATTAATAACAACAAATAAAACTAATAAGTCAAATAGTGATTAAATACATATTTTAATGTCCCATAGAGCAATCAGATTGTTTTTGTTATTCAGAAATTAATTTTACTAAATCACACACACTTTAATACGTTTTTTGGATCATATTCTAATGTCTCTCATTACAAATTCCGGTGAGCTCACATTTTCATTTTATATGATGCTTTATCTAAATTTATCTTATTCTAGATTGATAATCTCATTCTATTATGGTATTACATCTGTAAATTACTGGTTTTCATAACTCGCCTAGCTCATTCTAAAATCCTGGCTAATCTTGAAACTAAGCCCACTGAGATTTGAATTTAAGATACTTTATCTGAGTAGCTGCATAACATACTCAGATGATCTGTGCTTAATGGCAATGTCTATACAACTTTATCCCGCGTTATTTTTAATCAAGGGGTCTGCACCAAGCTACAGAATAATTCTTATAACTAGGGTTTATTGGTGTTTTAGAGCAATGTGTAGGGGGTGTTGCCTAAAATAGAAGCTTAAGAGTTCATGTGAGTTTGGATTGTTTAATTTGAGATAATTGATGAATTGTGTAACTCCCTTATCTTTTAGATGTTGCCTTGTTTTACTCTATCACAAATAGTCATCAACTTATATAAATTGTAAAAATAAAATCACATACAAATATAATTATTAAGGAAAATATTATTAAAGCATTAATTGAAATATCAGTAACTTTTACTATTAAAATTGGCTTGAAATAATAGAATCAATTTACGAAAAGTTTGTTGATTATTTTAATTATGATTATGCTGATTGTGGAAATTTAAGAAATGCCCGAAATGCATAAAACAAAAGTCCTGTAGACTAAAAATAAATCTAAAATGAAGAATGGCTGATGATTATTTGGTATTAAAATTCATCATTCAAATATTATTATAATAGAAATAAATTTAAATTTTTAGATTAATCTGAAAACTTGACATCTTAATGTTCAAATTTAAAAACTAATTTAAATGTAATTTACAATCGCAATATATAATTTGTAAATATATAATCGGGCTCCCCATATAATATTTAGAACCATCAATGTTATTTTGACTTAAAAGCAATGTTAGATCTTGAGTGGTTTAATAATTTCTAAACTTTTTTAAATGATTTTAAAAGCTTTTTATTTTTATAGAGTTTTTTATTTTTATCTTGATCCCCTATATAATAACTACTGAATCAATACTATAATTTGAATATCTCTCTAAACTTACCAATAAGCAGCAAATTTTGAAATAATTCCAGGATTTGGACTGTAAATGAAGGCCTATGACTGCCTTAGAATTCATTACTGTATTAATATAATTATAATTTATGCGCAGAAAATAATTAACTTTTACACAAGTGTAGGAGTTGCCTGCTACCAAAGATAAACTGACTTTCCTCCTAATGGCAGTTCAGCATAGTCTAGTATTTTTTTTTATGTATCTCTTAACTGAACTTAACTGTAACATAGAAGCTACTAATTGAAATTAGAATAACTGCATGCTTATTGCTGTCCTTTATATAATTAGTAGTTTATTTAGAGACTTGCTTATTACGATGCTGATCATTTTCTTTGCAATAATTATTAAAAATGTAATTATGTTTTTATACAACTTAGAATTTTAAGCGAGTCTTTAGTCGATAACTGTATTTTAGTTAGCTTTAAAGATCCAGAACGAATTACTCGCGAATGAAAATGCTGCTTATTTTAATTTCGCTTTTTGTTTATAATTAATATTTATGTTAAACTATATTAATTATGGAGCTATATCCTCTTAAACTATGCCATATTATTTTCCTTAAATTGTTTTTTCTAGTACATATTTGATTCTTTCATCGCTTATCTTTATATATTTATTTTTTACATTATAATGCAATTATTTCTTTGGTTTAAGCATAGTAAATGAATAGAGTGAAATAGTAATAGGCGAATTCAAATATAAAGATGTCGCAATATTTATTATTATTATAAGCAGCTTTTTCACAATCTCCAAATCTTGCACTAATAAACAGTTCTTATAAATCAATTTAATCCATTAATTTAACAAATAATATCTATAAACAGCTTTAATTGTTCCAAGTATCTCCAAATGATTCCAAAATAATAATGATAGGTTTTAATAAAAATTAAAATCAAAAGGCATTAATTTTATTTATACCTGATGCATAGTTTAAGAGGCAATAGTTATAGAGTTTTTAGAATTATTCAGATATTACAATATTTGAATGCTGATTTGCTAATCACAAATTGCAAACATGTCCTTAGTCTTACATGGAACCAATAAAGAGAAGGAGTCCAAGAATATAATGTTTAACATGGCAAGTGCATAATGATGTATATTCCAATATTCCATTTAAGGTTCAATAGCGTTTTTAATTTTTTCTATGTTAAAAAGCGACAATATGAATAATTTATACTGGCAGTTATGATTCGCAGCAGCACTCATAGCTTTCTTTATTCTCTTATGACTATATTACAACGTCTCTTGATTCGTTGTTGTAGTGAAGTGTCTCAATGATTTCAGAATAGCTATTTTAAATACTCAAGTTTTGTACAAGAACAAACTTATACAAAGTAAAAATATTTATTTTGATCAATAGAGGAACTGTGAGCATCTTTCATTATTGATGAGAAGTTATTTAGATCTATATAATTCAATTATTTTATTTCAAATAGATAAGCTAGACATTCTATCCTTTCAATTTTTATTTAAGAATTTTAAATTTAAATTTATTCAATATTAGCTTACTGTTAGCACACTTGCTCCTTTGAAAATATATTCAAATTATAACTTGAATTTAATATCACTCTCATTCTTGCAAATGTTAAAGCATTATCTTAGCCATTATTGATGATAGACTTTGACAAGTGATCATTACTTATTAAAGCTATGTTTTTCTTCACCATTTTATTATTTAAAATGATTTACAAATGATTATCAATGTCTGGTATAGGATGTTTATTCCAAACGCCAAACCATTTATAAGGTTGAGTATTTATTGTCACTTTATAAATATTTTGGTCTAGTAAATTAAATTAATAAACTAATTATTATTTATATTAACTATATTAAAGCAAAATATATAGCCTGAAGGTTTATAATATCCTAGTAGTATATAAAATATATGCTAAAAAAAATTATTATTGCTTAAAATATTCTTAAATATTTTGCTTAAAAGTATAACGCTTTATATCATAAAAGTGTAACTCCTACTACTTTATGTTTCAGCTATATTTAAACATTAAGTACATTTCAAATAACAAATTATCAATTAATCTAAATTTTTATTTTTATATATGATCATACAATCATGCTATATTTATAAGAATAAAAGGTTTGGCTTGATATTTTAAGATAAGGGGTTCAAAAAGCTAAAACTTTTGGTGTTTACAACAAAGTATCCAGGAGTATTTCCATATTTCATAATTCATTTAGAATTTAAGAAATTCTTATAATTATAAAAAGATAATAATTTTTTTCTCCAATTTACTTGTTGAATTAAGGGTTTCAGTTATTAACCACATTTAACCTTCAAAACTCATATAAAATAATTTAATATAAAAAATAAGTCGTAATTTTTGTGATGTTAGATTAAAACTTTCAGCATAAATTCAAATGTCAACCTTTGCAAATTAATTATTAGCAAATGGTAAATTTTCAAGTATATAGAGAAATATCTATTAATAAAATGTCAGCTTGATACAACAATAAACGAAAGCAAAAATATTGCATGAATATATATTGTTTTAAACATATTATATATAAATTAACTTATGAGTGATTTTCTTTAAGTTTGATGATATAATCATGGTGTTTATCTAATCTGTATTTTAATCTTAATTTTGATAAAAATCAACTAACGTAACTTTTAATCTTGTAAAATATTTTTATTTTTTATTCTTAATATAGTAATTTTGAAATATTTCGTAGTCTTGTTTTACAATACATGGTCAAAGTATGAATTAAAATTATTCCCATATTTGCTTAGAGTAGATTGTACTTATCATAAGAATTCAGCAGCTCTTTACACTCACAAAATTAATACAAATTAATTCTAGGAATAGTTTTCTCAAATTTCTATTCTTTACAGTATTTTAATTAATTATAATAATTTTAATTGATTACAAGTAATGTTTAGTTCAAGAAACAAATAGCTTTATAAGTGTAATTCTTATTCACTATTAAAATATTGTGTGCTAATTACCTCTATACAAATTAAATAATATAACTTTTGTAAAGAGTTTTATGCGTTTCCTTTTGATTCCTCATCAAATTCATTGTTTAGTTCATAATTCATTTTCCTTCTTACTGATGACATTATGCATAATTAAAGCCTTAATTATATTTATTTTATTATAAGATTATAGTGGATTCAAATTATGAAGAGTTGGAATAAGATAGAGGTCTATCAATCCCTAGCTTCTATATACTAAGGCCTACTGAGTGCAAGTAGGAGGTTGCTGGGCACAAAGCATATGAGACCAGTAGGCGGGGTTCAATCTGTTTCCTAGAGTAGGCATGGGTCCTAAGATTTCCCTGCATTATATGAGTTACCTGACTTGAGCTCAGTTTCCTAAAGTAATAGGGAGCAGGATAAAGTTGCGCTCTGCCTTCAAAAGTGAGAAGACGAAACCATTGAAGCCAACGATAAGGATTATTCTCCCATACTGGGTTAGGGTACTGAAGCTGGAACAGCGGAAGAACAGGGATTACGTTTCCCAGTAGCGGTGGTAGCGGGAAGAATTTTTCACCACACCTGCTGACCGAGTGGATTTCTCAAACTCTCTTTTTCGGTTTATCTCTGTCTAAAATCTTGATCTAGAGTAAAGCGAGGCAGTAGAGTAGATTGGTTTTTTTGGAGTTTTTTTACTTCATGACTGACACATCAACTCACTCAGACACGTCTGCATCACGACTAAGATTGATGGTTTGTTTTTAGTATTAAAGAGTGTGATGATAAAATTTATTTGATTTTAAATCATTAAACTCATCTATCAATTCCTAGTAAAAATATAGAATTTTAATTTAATATTTATAGTTTAGAGAGATAGTTTTTATAAACATGATCATAATTCTAAATCTTGTTATAAGATCTACCGTTATCTGCTTAAAATTAAACATCATAATTCAATTTATTTTGTTGCGTGAACAGCTGTCTAACAATCTTAGAATAATAATATAATACTTACTCCTTTGTTAAGTAGAAATCTAAAGACACCATAATTCCTTACTCTCATTGCAAATTAACTATTAAGTAATTGTAAATCTTAAATCCTAAAATATATGATTAGTTGTTAAGTGATTAAAACATTCAAATATCAATTGTTCAAACTAATATTTAAAATGAAATGCGATCTTATTTTGGTATGATTTTCAAATCACTAATAGCTTTGTTCATTTATGACTCTCTCTTGATTTTATCATGCGATTTCTAGTCACATTCCTTTAATTATTTGAATCTGAGATACACATAGATCTCTAGTTGCTGCTCTAAAATGTTCTCAAGACTGTTCTAAACATTTTAAATAATTTAAAACAGAACAAGATACACAAATAAAATGAGAGAATAAATAATCATAATTTGAAAGTATGAATTAAACTCATAGATAAGAATAAAGACTACACTTGATGGGAATATAAGAAAGCAAAAATTAAGAATAACTAATTTTATGGTGAAACATATTTTAGATACACTTATTATACTAAAATGTATTGAGTTTTAAGTTAATTAGTTACGAAAAACTGGTTAATCTTTTGTAAACTCAGCTTTAAATTAAAAATAAATTACTTAACTTTATGAGATATTATATAATCTTATTGAGGGAAAGAAAATTTATTCTAAATTCTGGCCATAGTTTTAATATAATATTTAGGTAAATATTTAAAATAGTACTTTGCTTTCTTCTTCATTTAAATAACTTAGTTTTCAATTTTAGGTAAATTTTATGGAGACTTATAACAATATTATAATTTATAAAAGTTAAGCTTTACAAAAATCCCAAATTATTTGTATTTATGCACAAACGCAGTATGGTCATTTTAAACAATTTAACAAAATTTTAAGTCGTATTCACATTATTTTTGTTTAATGTTGATTAAATAAAAAGAGCAACAAGCATTTTGAGATATTTTATTATAAAATTTATTTGTCTGTAGAATTTAGTAGATTTCCTGTATCTAAATCATCGATAATTTGAAGTAAAAGCTTAATCTTGAAAAAAAAAGTCAAATTGTAATGACTTTAAGTTTAACTTTATAATATACTATTTGACAAAATAGATATAAATATGAAATTTAAGGAATAAAGTTTAATAAATCATATATAAAAAATATAAACTGCCATGAATTAAGCGTGTTAGTAATAGTAATTTGATTTAGAATTTAGATTTAATTAATTATTAAAATTTAATTAGTGGACAGGTGGTCTGACCGGGGTTTTGAGTGATTTCACCGAAGCTAAGGATAAACCTATTGTAGACGAGGAAATGGAGATCAATACTAAATCAATGTGATTTTCAGCGACGACTTCATCACCGATTCCTCCGTCACCTGTGTTGATCTTCCAGACATCAACTTCTACCAACTCAGAATGAACATCCTTCAAAATTTTGGATTTGTGACAAGAGACATTGAGAAAGTTTCACTAATAAGAACAGTGTCATACACCTGGCCAGACCACCTGACCACTAATTAAATTTTAATAATTAATTAAATCTAAATTCTAAATCAAATTACTATTACTAACACGCTTAATTCATGGCAGTTTATATTTTTTAAATTTCCTATTTTTATCTATTTTATCAATAATATGTATAGTAAAAAAATATTTTGAGTAATAATTGCTAACTTATTTGGATAAAATTTTTATTAAATGATTATTTAGTATTGTCTTAATGTATGGATGGAACCGCTTCCTTGATTAATAAATCTTTTTATTTAATCCAATTATTATATATTTTCTAACTAGTGACAGTTTCGGAAGGCATTTAGATTTCATTGAAATCACTAGTAATTTTAATTTAGTAGATTTAAAATTATATTAAGTCGTTTTGATAATTTTGTTTGTTTTCATGCCATAATATTGAAAAATAAGCTTCAATAAAAGTTTACGTTATAATTAGTTTATCTAATTCTCTTAATCAATATTTTATTTTTATTTTTTTTATTAAATAGTAACTCTATGTTTTATATGTTCAGAGATAAATTTTAATCATAGAAAACTAAATCAAAAGGAATTATTTAGTGACTTTATAAACTATTTTCAAATACATGAACAGTTTATGGTTTAAATTGAAAGTATAATTTAAATATAATTTAGGGGAATTGAGTAATCTGGTTAGTAATTTAAAATTTATTAAGCTTAACAATTATATAAATTGATTATTATCTTCTATTTCAGTAATCTTATTTATACCCAAACGTAGCATAGATCACACTCATAAGCCATATTAAATAACATATTATGTTTCTCATTATATATACTACTTTCTTTTTCTGATGATAATTTCTGTCGAAAATGAACTAATGCCAGTTAAAAAGAAAATCGAAACTTTTTATATTAAATAAATTTTATTTTTATGTTCAATTTGATTTTTATTTTATTATCTATCTTGCTCTACAATCAATAAAAGCTTTTTTACAAATAAAATATTTCTTTCTCTATGAATAAACCTTCTTAGATATTTTAAAATACTAAAAACTAAACTTCTTTAAAGCTCAGAGTCAATCAAAAATACTCTTAAAATATCATAGCCAAATTTCACTATTAAACTTTAAAATAGGGAAGTAGAAAGATTTAAATTTTTAAAGAAAATCTCCGGACATTTAGAAGATTTGATATTTAAAAGTTAATTCATTATACATTCAATAAAAATAGTCAATAAATTATGCCCAGTTTGTTTACGAAATTTAAGATTTACATGACTTTGAATAATGAAAATTAGGATTAAACTTTTCAAAGCACAAATCATTAGATATTAGTTTAACTGCAAACCAATCAGATAGGAGGATAGTTAATTAGATATTGAAAAATTCTTGAGAGCTTTATCGAATTTATAAAACAGAAAAAACGGGAATTTGATTATCAAAATTAATTAAAAATATACAGTATCAAGAATTGAGGAGAGACTTGATCAGAAAGAAACTAGTAGGGATTTAATTCTGTGTTTATATCAGTTAAAAATGGTAAGTTATTATACTTTTTTTATTTGGGAACATATTTTTATTGATCGATTGAAATAATGCCAGTTTTTATATCTTAAGGGTTCATGGCAACTTAGACAGATCACAAAGGAAGAAATCTGTAAGAAGTTATATTTAATAGTTTCTATTAGGAACTTAAAACAGAAAAGATACTTAACTTTTCCACAACAATATTTACCTCTAGAAATGAGTTTTTACAAAGAAAAATTACTTGATAATTTCTTATTTATACAACATCGATAGAAATAGCATAAACTTGTAGAGATATTTATAATGTTAAGACAATAATCATATTCCTAAAAATTTAAGAAATTCAAGTTCATTCTAAGTAGTTAAGAGTAAGAAGTCTAAGTAGTAGTAATAGGATCCAGTTAAAATGAAGACTTTCGATATCTTTAAGATGCTTTTTAATGATTATTCATATCCATAAGAAGATTTAATATCCATTCAATAATTTTACTATAATTTAAATCTATTCAATAATTTATTATATGCAAACATTAATTAAAAAACAATACATCATTTAACTTAACTTTTATCTTATAAAATTTATCTATAAAATATTATATTAATATCATATATAAATATGAGATTATAAGCATTCTTTTTAAAATCCAATAAATTTAAGAGATAAATATTAAAGTACAACTTAATATTAAAACAATAAGTGTCAACAAAAAGATTTCTTTTATTCTAAACAATCACGAATAATCAATAATTCTCCTTCATTTTAAACTATTTATTTAAATGATAACTATTTTTTCATAGATATCATGAGAAAAGTAAGGACTCGCTTGTAGGTATTGCAAGAATTATTGTTTAGATTAGAACTTATTTTATTTATAATTTTATTTTATTAATTTTTACATAATCACTTAATAAAATGAAAAATTATCAAAGAAATATAATCATAAAAAGATAAGTTAAGAATTGCCATGAAGGATGTGATATTCGTCTAGAAGTATTTGGATAAACTTGAGGATATAAAGAATTCAATTTAAATAGTTTACAATTCAACAATGACTTCCATAAACTAAAAAAAACTTTCTAATTGATGGAAATATGACAATTTAGGTTTAAGCTTTGACAAAAAAAGTTTTAAGCTTAGATTTATCGTAATATTAACTATAATTTAGTCAAGCAATTAGTCAAGATATTATAGTAGTGACCCACAAGTAATTTATCAAAATTTCAACTAGTTCAAATTAATATATTAATAATATTATTATATTATTCGTTGACAATGGCATATCTTTAGATATAATAGTAGCTCCATCGCATTTAAGTTTGTTACAAGAAGCTAATAGAAAATTCAATTATGATCTTTTAACTCCCTAAATCTCATTTTTAAACAGATATCATAGACACAAGACTCGAAATATTTTCGAGGTTTAAGGTTTAGGGATATAAAAATATATATGAAAGCTCAATCCATTCTACGATTGCAGGACTAAAACTTACTTAAAATATGGTTGTTGCTTTTAGCATTAATTAATTTTATTTCAATCACTCATGATTAAAGCTATTTCAAAAAACTAAGAGTAAACACAGCCCTATTCTTTTACATAATTACTAAAAATTTACCATGCTTCTTGGACTATGATACTCTTGAATTTATAAATATATTTACGACTTGTCATTATATGCTTAAAAAGTGTAGTGCCTGATTATGTCTATAAGTTTTATATTATAAATTTTCGACAAGTGACGTTTAGATGATCAATTTATTTAAGGATGTCATGTGCATGCAAGATTTCTATATCCTGGTGTGTCTTGAGCTGTTCTCAATTAATCAGGAATCATAAGATGACGATCAGAAAAGATTCGAAAGATATCTTGAGCACATTTCAGAATAGCAAATTAAGAATTAAGTGTGTCTTTGATTTAAATAACTATAGAGATGTGGCTAGAGATTGCTTGATAAATTACGTACGTCATTTGAATAAATAAAGTTAAAATAATGTTTAAATTTATTTCACATTTATGAATGAATTTACAGAAAAAATAATTTTTAATTTTCCATGACTACCTTCCATTTCTTTTAGCTGTTTTATCTTCAAATCATGTTATACTTCGATATATATGACAAAAATTTATAAATTTTGAGACTTTAAAAAGTTCAATTGCCAAAGAGGGTAATTTATGCTTTCATAAATGGTAGCATTTACACTTATTATCGGTTAAAGTTTGAGAATTAAATATAAATATAAATTAAATGGAAAAATTATTTATTATTAAATTAACAAAACTATAATTCAAAAATAATTTATATATTTTTAATTACGCACTATAAATATGAATTCGCTTATAAAGATTTTGTTTCTCTATCTACAATAAAATTATTTATCTAATTATCATCATCTTATCTGAGCAAGAACTTGAATTCATAAATTATTCTTTCAACAAGTTTAATAAATATTCTTTATTTAGTATAATTTTGTAAAAATTTAAAGCAAAATAAATTGTTATTTTAAGCTTTAGGGATGATAGTATGATTAAGTTAATGCTGCAAAGACTGCCTTATAATCGATTTCCTTCGCTTTAAATAGGGATATAACTGCCTAATCTTTGATTATATAGTCATATTTTCATCCCACTCCATATTTTGTCAAGCTGTTAGTATCGCTTCTTGCTTGGCGATGAAATTTATTTTTGAATTTATAGATTTGAAGTGAGACTAAGGTTTACAGAATTCAAAGAAAGTTTTTACTTTTAAGTAGTTGATTTCAGACCACTATGATTTCTTACTCTGTTAATTAGCTAAATTTTTTAAGTCATCTGTTTAAAGTCTGCTTATATATACTTACCTTAGCTTGCTATCGATTATTTGCTTTATTTTAAGTTTCTGCAAGATTAATCTAGTATTCTTATTACAATTGAACTTCTGTTTTTGATAATAATAATAATAAAAATAATAATAATAATAATGTGATCACATTGAGGTCTCTGGGGACCCCCGATCAAAGATATGTTTAATATATATAAGGGTCAAGCCCTTTCAATGTTATTAATCAGATTGTTTCGATTGCTCAGCAATAAGTTATCTGGCCACCAAAGGATTATATTTGTAGTATTCTCTTAAGTGGTCTTCGTGAAGAACCTCTGATCTGTTAGTGAGTTCTAGTACTTTGCCTGTTAGTTCTGCCATGATGTCGACTATGCTTTAATGGTAATCTTCTTCTATAAGGTTAAAAATTATACCCAATAGGTACTCTAGTGATTAAAGGATGATTGGTCTAGAGACTCCGTCAGATTAAATAAGGATCTGTTCAGTGTACGTTAGCATTTTGTAGGCTTAGGGGTCATCATTTATAATACCAACTCCTGGGGGTATATATCCCCTAGTTTAAGGGGTTTGTGTCGTGAGTTAGAACTATTTGTCCGGGTCTCCTGTGTCATCATCTTGGTTTTCTAAAACTAGTAAAACTTTCGTTTTGTCTAGTCTGCTCCAACATAGAAGGTTTTGGTATATGATAGGGATTTTTAGTACTTCTTTGGTCAAACTTAGTCCAAAAGTTTACCAATCTTATTTTTATGAGAGATCTAAATCCACATAGACATTTGTGGGGAGAGTCATTTATATTATCTTCCATATGTTGTTTATTTCTATCTCAGTCCAATGTTGTTCATTGATGATACTTTTTATTTCTTTTGCCTCCATGTATTTATATTTTAAATCTTTAATTATTTACTATTATTTTTCCTATTATTTAATAGTAAGTGCGTCATCAGTTTAAGTTAATTCGTCATGGAATAAATTATTAGGTTATTCGTGTTGCGCACTTTAGTTTTTAAGATTTTTCTTACTAATGTTGGGTACGTTATTGAACTCTTCAGCCATCTCAACATCTTGAGTATTAGGTTTTGTAGATTTCTGAGAGAGTTTAACTTCCTCCTGGAAATTTGTGGTAGTCAGTTCTTCTTTATCAATAGTTTCGAAAACTTCAACTAATCTTATTAAGATCATGATCTGTTTTAGAGTTTGTGGTATAGTAAAGATTTTTACTACATCGGCCGTGTTAAATACTAGTCTTGAGTGCCATTCCTTCATATTTAGTACCCTTTCTAGGTTAGAGTGGTTTGTGAAGGCTAGTGTGATGGCTGTGGTAATGGTCTGAATTATGGTTAGCTGGATTTATAGGTTACTATCCCTCTAGCATTACTACTTTTTATGGTCTAATTCAAGAGTAAAGAAAAGGTCGTATAGTTATTGCTTTGAGGTAATGTTTATCTAAGTTGCCGCTAGTTTAGAGAAGAAGGCTGTTTAGAGGGATATGTTGTAACCAATTACTTAGTTGAAGAAGTCTATTAATTACAGTTGACTTCTTCTTGAGATGCTGTCTAAGCCTTTGTTAAAAGCTTAGTAAACCCCCTATATTAATTATCTTAGGAATCTTTTAGGGATGGTTCTTATGAAGTCTAAGTTCTTCATAAGGTCAGGGTTCTTCTTGATTGCCTTGTTGAGGAAGTAGATCATTCGTACCCTCAGAACAAGTTACAATCTAATTTAATAATTTCTGTTTTTGGTTCATTTACAACTATTTCCTTACTAACTTTTGCTTTCTTAGAAGCTTTTGCTTTTATATAAGCCAGAGAACTGAATGGATTACTGCTTTTCAAAACACCTTTATTTTTATATTACGCTCTATATTTTTAGCTGTAGGTGAGCAATTAAGTTTTTCGCTTTCATCTAATATGTAAATTTTATTTTTATCTAGTTGAATATTTTTCAAAGTACCAATTGCATATAAATGCCCTCCAGTGCCAAATCTTATCAAATTCTTTTAATCCTGAGAATTCTAAGTTTCTTAACTTTAATATATGTGTATAACTAATGTACTTGCGAAGTTCCTAAAATTCTCAAATACGTTTAGAGACAAAGAATCTTAATTCATTTGCTAATGTGGCAGGTAATTATTTTATTTTTTTTAATGATTTTTATTATAGATTTTAAAGCAACTGCATATAATTCTTAAGTTTTATTCTTTAAATGCCAACTTGTGCTGTTTTAGCTTTCATATTAATCTGTTCGATATTCAAATAATATTCTTACAATGAAAAATTACTATATATTCATAGTAAACATATTTAACATTTATAATTAATTATTATAAGCTTTTGATGGAGGACAATTAATTAAAATTACTATTGAGCTAATTCTTCTAGTTTTGTTAATTATTTATAAGTTAATCAGTATCTAAATTTTGGTTTAAGAAGAGTATGTCTTTTTTTCTTTTATATATTTTATTTAATCAAATCTTATACCAATTTCCTCAAGAAAATTGTCCCTTTAATTATTATCTTTATTTTTTATGAATTGATAAGAAAATATTTATATTTGCATTTTTATAAGTTACTCGATGTAAAATATTTATTAATAATTTTATATTAATTCTTTTGCTTTAAATTGTAATTGGTTAGAAAGATACACTTTAAGTTTAAAATCTAGTAAATTTAATAAACCAATATATCAGTTATAATTTTTTACTTATATAATAAACCTGCTATCAATAGAACCAAGAGATGATCAAGAGAAACAAATCTAAAGATTCTCAATAAATGCTGATTGTTACTAAAAAGCTCAAAGAAAAACTTAATGTAGAGGAGGAAGATGAATTCAGGGAGGATGGAGAAGAAGAAAAGCAAGTAATTAATAATGATCATATCGAGGAAGAGTCTGATGTTAAAACTAAGAAAAATAAATCAAAGTCTAAAGTAAAATATGATAGGGAAGATCGCACAGACCAGTAAAATAGTCATTAAAATGCTAATGTGTGCGATGCTAGATGTTATTATGACGAATGAATCGCACTTTGAAATGAAGAAACAAGTAGGGAAACTTGATAAAAAAAATGTTCAAAAATACGATATCATCGCCTAATAGAATATAAGTCATTAATAAAATGAAAGATACAACTAAAATATCCAGTGCTGCCACAAGTTCAAGGAAAAAGTTAGGAATCTAACATTGAACAAAATTATGATAAGCCAAAGTCAAGATTTGTGAAGTTTGCTTCTAAAAAAATATCAAATTGAGATTTGAAAGAAAGCGCCTATGATATGATTGAGTGTAAAGGGTGTAAATTTTCTCCACATAAAAGATGCGTCGGAGAGCAATTCTAAATCAAATATGCTAGTTGCTCATACAAATGCTGAAGAAGTTTTTGAGTGTTTGAAATGAGCAAATAATTAAGGAAACTAATAATGTCAAGTTTGCTTGAAATCTGCAGGACTTATGAGCTAGATCTATGAAGAATACTAGTATGTGCATGTTATTTGTGGACTAATATCTAATAAATAAGAAATTAATGATTTCGTTAAAATGAAATTTAAGAAGTCACCATGTTTTTATTAAATCCAAGAGTTTAACAAAAGCAAAGTAAGAAATAATTAATTTAAATTAATCACATATAGGCAATTATCTTTCACTTTGTTAATATTAAATTGGCTATATGCAATAATGTTTGAAAAAGGATTGCTCAAAAGTAGGTCATCCCTACTGCATTTCGATGAACAGGAAATAATTAATTGAGAAAGATCTTTAATCACCAGAAAAAGAGTAGAGATACTTAGGTTGGAAAATCGATTTCAAACTATAAGATTACTCTTAGCAGCAGAATTATAGGAATACCCTCGATATTTATCAGCTAATTTAAAATTCAAAATGCTTTGATGATGACCTAGCATTGAAAACACTTCCAAAACATACTTCAGATCAATCAAATTTAACAGGTGATGTAAAATAAAGATACAATTTAAAAGTGGAACTAATCAATCTAAAATGACCCTTATGGAAGCTTGAAGTTAAATAAAATGCAGTCAAAACTTAATTTATTATAGGATAAAAATTGGTATAATTTCCCGAATTAATTAAATAATCTACAATTTATACAGGCTATTTTATTGGTAATTTTATTTAAATATTTTAAAATGGCGCATATATAAAAAAAAATCGATGAAATTTTAAGATACGTGTCAAATAAATTGAATTACTCAATCAAGTTCAAATTAGGTCTATAAAGATGAAATTATTTTTTAAAATTATTAAAGTACTTATTATTAACAACAAACTAATTTATTATATTGTTATTCAATTAATTATTTAAGCTAAAACATTTCAAAATTCTTAGTAAAAAACATTTATTTATTTTGTCTATTAGGCATAATAAAAAAATTTAATATGTACTTTAATAATTATTTAAAAAATAATTTCATCTTTATAGACTAAATATTAACTTGATTGAGTAATTCGATTTATTTGACACATATCTCAAAATTTCATCTATTTCGAGATGCGCGCCATTTAAAATATTTAAATAAAATTACCAGTGAAATAGCGTGTATAAATTGTAGATTATTTAATTAATTCGGGAAATTATACCAATTTTTATCAATTAAGAGGTGATAAAGTCAATGTAGTCTGTGATTCGCATAGAAGTAAACAGATATCTTGTGTTTGTAATTTTCTATAAAGTGATCCAATCACGCAAAAAAAAAACAACGATTGGATAATGTTCGATTACTGTGAAATGTGGTTTCATAATAAATGTATTAGCTTAGTACCAAAAGAATTGAAAGAGATTGATAAGTACGTATGTTCAAAGTGCGAGTTTTGGAGCAATTAATGAATGATGATTAAATTGCACCAGCTCTTGTGGAAAGTTAGTCAAATTTTAACTTTCTGTCAACACAAGATAAAGATTTCTTGAACACAAATACTGGGAGTGGAAAACATGTGATAATGAAGTATTTCCAAAAGAAAGGTACAAACTAGAGCTAACTGTATGATCTTTAAATGCTAAGGTCGGAGCAAGCTAAGTAACATTATAAGTTATTCTGTCACTTCAGATTTATCAATGTAGCAACTATTAAGAGCTTAGTATATACCTCTAAAAACATATTCCTTCCTATCAGCAATAATGATAAGATAGAGAAAGTAATCGAATATTAAAAGTAAAATTCTGAGGTATTTGAAGACTATTCCTATCAAGACATAAAACCTGTATTATTAATAAAATATAAAAAAAATAGGTAAAATAAAGTAATAAAATGTAAGGATTAGTATATTAAATACTAATTGCCATGTATTTATTGCTTATTAAATTTTACTTGAAGTTAAATAATTTTATTTTTATAAAATTTAGAAAATGCTCTTCTTTAAATTTAAATAGTATTTTCTTCAAATATTGATATCGTAATCGTCATTTGTAGAACCAATTTTTAATATTCTTTTCTTGTGTGTTCTTATTACTATGTTTTTAAATGAGATTTAATAACAAGAAAGTCTTTAGTCAACACCCATTCTAATATTGAAGGAATTACTTGAACTTTACATTGGCAATAGTCTTCATTATCATTTTACAATGAGCGTTTTCACATAAATGATTTGTCTGGATCATTAAACGTTCTTTCAACATTAGATAGTCTTTCGTTTATTTCACTGAGTTCACTCTCAATTACTCCAAAATTCTTACTGACAGCAGTAGTAGCTAAGGCATTTTGATCATTTAGGTTTTCAGTGAGCTCTGCCTTTTCCATTCATCTTTTGAAAGCTCTAAAAAAATTGCCCTCTTTTTCCAATTCTCACATATGCCTTGAATCAGAAACTTTATCAAGCTTCGTTTTTACATCTGATATTGTTACTTGGTACAGTTTATGTACCTCTTGGCTTGATCCAAATGACTTCTTCATTCCTTACTGTAGTTATGAGAATACTGGTTTGAAAATCGTGAGCCACTCTTTCCTCATCATTCCACGCCTAAAATTATCCAAACAATCTCCTTCATCAATAATTGTGAACCAACTTCCAGAATTGAACTTGAATAGCGAAACACCTCATTATTAAAAGTACAAAGACTCCATCACCATAACTAGTCTTTAGTTTATCAGGAAAAAAATTTTACCTTAATAGCCAATTTTTTCAATTCTAAAACTAAAAAAAGTAATTTATGTTAAAATATTATTGGTAAAAAATATGAATGATATCATCATATTTATTCCAGTCTTTAACTTGATGACTATTGGGGAGAGTAATTATGAAACCAGTTACACATAATGCTTGAACTATTAACTGGGTTTGCTGCTAGTGATGCAAAGAAAGTTCTTGATAATGGCATTTAAACCCCTAAATATTTCCATAAATTTCAATAAACATACAAATGCTAAATTTAAAACTACTTTTACGCATAGAGCTTGGTCTGTGATCTAAAATTTTTAGCATCATAAAGTAATCGTTATTTATGATGAAAATACGCTTTACAAAATAAATTATTTTTCTCAAAGAGCTCTGCCTTTTCCATTCTTTGTTAATATTTTTTAATTATATATTTTGAATTAATTTAAACAATAACCATAATTAAATTTAAATTACAATAACTTAAAATACATAGCAGTTAGTATTTAATATACTAATTCTTACATTTTTATTACTTTATTTTACCTATTTGTATTTTATTTTATTAATAATAGATGGTATGAAATCAGAGCCAAATATTGAGAAAAACCAAAAATTAACATAAAAATTTAGAGAAGTAATCGACTTGAATAACAGTAGTTTGGACTAAATAGTTAACGATGCGATGATCTTGAAGAGTTTTACGAATTAATAGAAACTTAAATCATACTCTCCAATATTTTATCAGATAAGACCAAGAAAATATCTCTTAAAGAAATTGATAAATTCAAATAAGTCTACAATAGAGCTGATGGTTAAAAATACGAAATGAAAAGTCAATTAGGGAAAAGTTAGTCAAGGAAGGAATAGAGGCAAGGACTATTTTTAAACCTTTGCTTAAGAAAACTGGGGTAGTTAAATCAAGCTTGATGTAAGTTATGTAAAAAATTCTCTCAGGCAAGAAATAATAAGGCTGGATTTAATAAAATTATTTGATATATTCAAAGATTCATTAATTTTCGAAACTGTTAAAAATGGTTCTTATATATAATGGCATTTATATTATTATTTTATATAAATTTACTAATAATAAATAGGTGAAATTCATTTAAATCAATATTACTGATGTTATATAAGCTAATAATCAAAACTCCAAAACCCCTTTGTGAGGTTTATAAGTGCTTTGATTTGTAGGGTATTGTTGGGGTTAGTAGTGAAAACGCAAACTTTATGTGAAAATAATGAATTTTTAATGAGTATTTTTGTACTTAATTCAAACAAATTTTATCTGTTAATCTTTATTGTATCTTTTGAACTATACTCTATTTAATGGGTCAAGGCTATCATCTAATGTTTATCGAGGATAGTTTAGAGGTCTCACTATTATCATCTCTACAATGCTTTTAACTTCTTTGCAAACATCTTCTTACTTTATGTGTTTCTAACCAAACTTATTGATTGCTTTTCATGTTTAGTACCAAAGTAAGACATACTTTCCATATCACTTTCTAATATTATTGCAGCTACTACCCAAACATCCCATTAGACAGAACCATTTGTCCACTTCTCTCTTATTGGGAAGTATCCGGGAGTCCCAAGTACCTATGCTAAAGTAACGATTTCTTATCTTAAAGCTCTACTGAAATCGATTACAACTATATCTAAGAGAAGCCTAATCCTTTTAAGGGTCTATTTAATATGTGAACTATTTCATTCATTTAAGTCCAAAACTTATTAATAAACATTCATTCTTCCTTTCCTTGCACATATGGTAGTCTTATCTTTATTCACTCTCTTGCAACTACTTTGTATTAAGTCTACTGTATCAATTGGTAAATCATGCATTATATGATACAGCAGTAGCTTCTTGTAGTAAGTCTTGATTTAACTCCAGTAAAATTCAATTCCATTAAATTATGGGCTATAAGGAACGTTGTATACAGGAGTTATGTTTAACTTCTCATAAGCTTTCTTAGACTCCTTAGTCTTATGAACTGATAAGTTATCAACAAGCAAGATGATTTCTTAGTTGCTATAATTCTCTCTGAGCTTATGCAAAAATTCGATATACTACTCTCGCTTAATAGAGCGAGGATAAATGACATAATTTTCAAGACCTTAATCTTGACTAATACCAGCTAAAATTGCGTGAGTGGCAACCTTTACCTTTTAGTCATATACTTATTTATTATTATCTTTTATACCAGGAGTTACTAATAAAAGTGTTGAATGTAAACACTGCTTCATCAGCGTGTATGAACTTTATGTTATTAGTAACTGCATTTAATCATATATAAAGTTTAAATTATTACTATAAAATGGCACTGTAAAAACAATCAATCTCTTCACTCTGTTGACAGTCTTGAAGGTAATGCCATTTCTTCTATAAAAATTAGCTATATTCTAAGGAGAGATAGCATGTCAGTAAACTTGCGATGAAACATGACAGCTAGTTAGTCAAGAGGAAAGTGAGCCTAGTACTTTAAATTCATAGAGTCACAGTAGTAGTCAATATGGGTCTGAGTGAACTTTTATTTTATTACTGGATGTTTTCAAGTACCAGAATTAAAATGCTAAACAGCTAACATGCAGTGATACCTAACAGTTGAGGCACTCTTGCATAATAACTTTGCTATGGCTGCATAATTCAGTACTGGTTTGACTTAGTCTATATTAATACACGTACCATACCTAAGCTTAAGCAGTAAATCTAAATATTACTCATCATAAATCGACCCTAAATTTCGCTAATTTCTATTTCTCATTTTGTAAATTGGCCTAATTTCTCTACTAACCCCAATAAGACCCCAACTATACCCTACAAATCAAAGCACTTATAAACCTCACTAAGGAGTTTTGGGGTTTTGAATGCATTTATAATTATAAATAACTATATATATTAATAATCAAATGTCCTAATATTGAAGATGATTAATATCTTTTAGTATATATTCTAAAATTTTAATACTATCTTTATAATAGTTTATATTAAATTATATTATGATGTACAAGTTTATAAAGACTTCTACAAATTCTAATTAAATTTAAGGAATATTGTACTTTAAAGAATAAAGATTCAAAAACTTTTTATTTATTCGCTATCTCTGGATAAAAAAATATTATATTTGATAAAAATGGACTCTTAAAAATCATTATAGAAATTAGCATAATTATAGATAGATTTAAGATTAATTACAAAAGTAATATTAGGATTCCTAAATTTTAGACTTAATATAATTCTTAATACTTAATAAAAATATAATGTATTTATCATTATACTTATACTAACTAAATTATTATCATATATAATTGTAGTATATTAGTTTTATTATGTTATTTTTATTTTAGTTAGCTAAAACAATGTTATTTGATGACTCTTCGTTTGTTAGAAACCAAAATTTTCAAAAATCATAATGTTTCTAATAAACTATTAGGTTTTGTATATATAAACTCAATGTAATCTAATGACTATAATAATTAATTTTTGTAATATATATCGATGATTCCAATATTTATTATTCTAAGCAGTTTGAGAAAATAAAAATGGAACTTAATAACTCAGATAAATTAACTTCAGATTTGAAAAATGCTTAAAATCTTTAGTATTAGATAAAACCAATCTAATAATGTGAGAAACTGATATTTACTAATGAAACAATGACTAAATAAATTGAATATTACAATAAGAACAAATCATGAATTAATCAGTATATATAGCAAGTAGATATCAAGTTAAAGAAGCAAAACAAAGTATCAGCCTTAGTAGATTTGCTCTCTGTATTAGAAAAGAACTAAAAAGAGAGATTTGTAACAAACTTTATATTCGAGCTCAAATCACTTCAAACAGCTCTTTACGATTCAGAAGAATAAATTGCTTAAGAACAGAGTCAAAAAGAGCTCTAAAAGCTTTGAAATGCTCTTTAAACATAAAGTATTAGACCAGAAAACTACGGTGATTTAAAGTTTAAACTTAAGATATGTAGATGGCTTGATTAATCCTAAATAAACCTCTCTTTTTAGACTTAATTTGATATTACTCTATTGATTTCAAACAACACTAAGTAAAAGAAAGACTTAAAGCAATTTAAGATTAGATTAATGTAATAGCTAACCCATTCCTTGAAAAAGTATTAACTGGAGCAATTGGTAGTCAATTTGGATTAGCTTGAAAAACAACAGAAACTTATTTAAAATCTTTTTTTAATGATTATGTCATTCTATAGAAAAAAATGAGAATAATATGGTGGACTTCAAAGTATAATTACTAAAATATACACATTAATTCAGAAGAAAAAAAATATTTATACCTTCTAAAAGGATTATTGATAGGATTTAATTTATAAAGAAAGAAGAGACTAATTCATTATACAAGTAATCATATAATTGGCACAGGATTATTTCAAGTTTTCCTAAATGCACCCAAGACATATTGAAAATTGATTAAACTACAAACCCAAATCATTCAATGATATATCTTAGATATCTCAGACAATTAATCAGTAATTAAATGCAATCAAACATTTAATAGATTTTACTCCAGTTAGTTAAGCAAATTATCAAATCAAAATTGATAGAGAAAAACTTGAAAATTAAAAAACGTTATATGGGCTGCTATATAATGTATATTTTATCTATTTATACAAAAAATTTTTACAAATTACTATCAAGCAAAAATATTATAATAATTAATAAATTTACTTCTTTAGTTCATCGCCATCAGAGGCTTTTAAACTATAGCAAGTCGATCTTTAATTGAAGCAAGTGAATGATAGATTCAAAGAATTAAATTCAAGTTGCTGTGTATCAGAAGTACAATTGAAAATATATCTAAAATTTCATTCAAAAAAATGCTTAACCTTGCACAGCAACTAATAATTAGGCGAAATAACAAGAAATTTGAGACGACTCGTAACGAATAAAACAACAAGAAAAGTCAAGTAAATGGGCAAGAGTCGTAGTAGAGAGCGATATCTTGATGTCATATAAGAACCAAATTCAAGTTGGAATCGATCGAATTTATGAAATTGAAACGCTTTTAGAGCGAATCAAAATCCTCGATGATATTGATTCAGAGAGGAAGTTATGAGAAGAGCTTGATAAACTTAAAAAATGGCATGAATAACTTGACAAAGTTTCTGAGTATGATGATTCTGGATTGAAAGTTTTTAAAGTAGACGTACCGCGATTTAATTAGCTTGTTGATAAAGCCAAAAATAAAATAAGCATTAATATTTCCTTAGGGATTAATGAGATTTAGCAACAGATTAAAATAAATAAAGACTGGGATGCTTAGAAGACAAGTTTTTTTAAGATTGGTTAAAAATAGGTAAGGCCAGAAAAGCTTTGGACTAAGTAGAAAATAATCCAGAAGTGGTTTATACAATAATTGACAGAAAGAAAATAAGGTTGTTACGAATTTAGAATATCAAAGCAAAATATCTCGATTAACAAAAGAACACTAAAGATGTTATAGACTTTATACGAGATATTAAACGGTAAATTAACAAGCTAGGAGATTTTATTGGGATAATGGAAAATTAGTTTTAAATTAGAGTGATTAATTTAGCTAAGAGAATTCTATCAATTTTAGCTCCTAAAATATTTGTAGGTAAAGATCAAACAAACAAAGTAGTTTAGAAAACTCTTTCAATTAAAAGATCCTGAACTTATACTCTAAAATAAAGGTACACTTCCATTCAAGCTTGAAAAGAAATAATTAAAAATTTTTAAAAAAAGAAGGATCTATATTACAATGCTCTTGACAATAAAGCTTAAACTATGTATTAGTAGGTACCATAAATTGAAGTTTATGATGAAGTACTTAAAAAGCTCTAGGACTTACTTTTCATAACTCCACATGAGAAATTCATCAATAAAATGAAGAAGATTATCAGTTTATCTTAGAAATGATTAAAAGAAATCCTCCAATCGAAGATAAAAAGGTTTCTATGCCTTTTGAAAAACAATCATAATTTAAAAATAGCAAAGCCTCTACAGCAAAACCAGAAATTTCATAATATAAAGAAGAGCTACCGCTCAGATTCATAGCAGAATTCTAAAAAAATCACAAGAAATACTTCAAACTAAAATGCTTATCAAAACGCTGAAGCTGTTTGATTGAGTTTTTATTAATAAATGTAGTCTATTTAGGCATATTTTATTAAGGTTTTAATAAGTTTTATATAAGGGTTTACTGTTTAAATATTAATTATTTAGTTAGTATATGCGAGGTTGGGGGTCAGTTTATGACAGCGAGTATATAGATTTATTGTTTAAGTTGCGTTATGGATGTGATGATTATAGTGATCAACTCTAACCTATTCTATATTAAACATCTATAACAAGGCTGTTCCATAAATCTCCAGCTACTTTTAGGTCTCTCTATCAATTAGCATTGAATTTAAAGAGATAGCATCTTAATTCTAAGTCTAAGAGATCTTTACAATTTAAGCAGCATCATATCGATTTTCTAATTAATGATTAGACTCTTAAATACTAGCCTCATTCTCTCTGCTTTAGAGAGCTGTGATGTTTCATCGCCAATTTCCTGAACTACGCATCTCTGCATAATCCATATCTAACATAAATAAAAAGAATGGAATATCTTACAAGACAGTCAATTGCATTAAGAGAGTAATTTACTTTAATGTTCCATTTTAAAAGGATAATTAAATTAGAAAATTTAAGGATAGGGTGACCCACAGGGGCCCGAGGCTGGAGACTTCTAATAGAGCTTTCTACTACGCTAAGGCCTGCTCAAGGTAGGCATGGGGTCGCTGGGTTCGCATTAGGGGCCAGTCGGCGGGGTTCAATCTGTCAGATCCTAAACTCCTCGAGTTGTCTGCACGCTAAGGATTTCCCTGCATAGATGAGCTTCCTGGCGTGGGTTCAGCTTCCTAGGTAATAGGGAGCAGAATGAAGGTGGTTCTCAACTTTCAAAAGTGAGACGATGAGAACCATAGAAGCCAACGATAATGATTTTCCTCCCACACCAGGTCGGGTTAATGAGGCTACCACAGCGAAAGAACAGAGACTACTATCTCACCTGGTAAGAGTTTTTCCAGACTCCACTTTAATTGTTTACAGGAAGCGGATCTCTGTGAGCTCTGCGGGAGATACTCCTAGTCAATAGCTTGGCTCTTATCTCGTATGCATCTCAGGCCAGGAAGAAGTGGAATGGGGGGCGAGGTGGTTTTTTGGAGTTTTTCTAGTTCACGACTTGCCACGTCATTGATTGCCACGTAAACTCACTTCAGATACGTCTACGTCACGACTAAAATTGATGGTTTAATTTTAGTATTAAACAGTGAATTGATAAATATTTAATTTTGAGATTAACTCACTTTATTATAAAAGGATAATTTAAACTATATATTCGATTAAATGCAGAGGTCTTAAGAGCATAATATAAAGTTCATACACGCTGATGAAGCTGTATTTACATTCAATACCTTTATATCAAGGTCTTGGTACAAGAGGTATAGTAAGATAGAAGTTTATGACTAAAAGATTAAGATTTAAACTCATGCTATTCTTGGTGGAATAAGTGAAGATAGTGGCCTCGACTTATGTTATTCACCCTCGTTCTATAAAGACTGAATAATATATTAAGTTCTTACAATAACTCAGAGACAAATACGCTGACTAAGAGATTATTCTATTCGTTGATAGCTTGTCAGTTTATAAAACTAAAGACTCAAGGAAGGAATATGAAAGGCTAAATATAACACCTGCATTTAATGTTCCTTACAGCCTTTAGTTCAATGGAATTGAATTATATTTGGGGTTATTGAAAGGCCACTACAAGAAAATTCTACTCTATCACTTAATGCACGACTTGAAGATAGATACGGTAGATTTTATTAAGAGTGTTGCTAAAAGAGTAAGCGATGATAAAGCAAAGGTATGTGCTAGAGAATGGAGATTATGTGTTTATAAATAAGTTTTAGATTTAAACGATTGAATAAGTTAACATATTAAATAAACCCGTAAATGGATTTGGCTTCTCTTTCTTTTCTTCCTCTTAAGGCATGCTTGGGCCCATGTTTCTTCTCTTAGTGCCAGCTCCTGCATCTATGTTCATCTCTTCTGGCTTTTATAAATCTTTGAAGAGCCTCTTACTAAATTCATGTTTTACTTGAGATTTTCTCTCTCTGTTTAATTTGCTGCACTCTTTCATCAGGTAGCAGCACCAGGTTTTTCCATAAAGTTAGAAGACTAAGCTTACTTGAGATGAAAGGATGCTTTTGAAGTTCCTACAGCCAGGTGTCACTTATTTAATTCCCTGCTCTTTTTCTTCAGGAGAGATGCTGTATCGTTTCTTGTGAGCTTCTTAAATAACTTCATTTAAGTACTCAGGTTTCAGAGTTCCAAGAACACCAAAAAGAAGTTTCTCTCTGGCAACTTATTAGAGAGCTGTAGCTTTGATGGAAGGGTAGAGAGCTACTTCCGGATCACTCATAGCATCGTCATATAGGTTTGTCACTGATATTTCAGGGTAGTTAGGTATCTCTATCATCCTAATTTCATTAGACTTAAAAGCTTTTTTCTCTTCACTCAGTAAGGCTTTTAAGAATGAGATTTTAGTTCCCTCCTAAGTCGGCATGAACAATCCAACTATTATTGATTTAATAATCTTACTTAAGAACTTACCTTGCTATACCAAATATATATATAAAGGTCCTCTTACTTCGAAATTTTCCTATTAAATCTTGAGATTAAATTCTCTTCATTGCATCATTCATAGACTCCATCTTGCTTCCTCTTTCTAGAAATTCTAATAAAATTTAAAATTATGGATATCCATTCTAAGTTTATTAAAATCTAAATATTAAATAGGGAGGACCTACTGGAGGTCAACCTTAAAAAGATATACGGAGAACCATTGAAAAGCTTGCTCCAAGTTTCACAGATTGATTTCCATTTTTATCAATCTATCTCCATTAAATTGCTCCTAATAATGTTTAATATTTTAGGAGGTCCTCCAAATTAAGTTCAAACTTGATTTGGAGGACCTCCTAGAGAAACAAAACTTCATTAAGAGTATTTTAATTAACTAAAACGAATAAAATTCTCATAAAATATGTCTACTTACAGTATTCTATGGTTAGTTAATTTTCTTACCTCTCAGCAAAGAATCTACCAGAGTGCCTTATACTCCCTATTATAGTTTATCACCGTAGATTTTATCATTATTATAATAAAATATATCAGCAAACTAAAATGAGCGCTAACCTATTAAGAAGAGCAGCATTACTTGGATCAAGCCAATAAAAGTAATCATTCCAGCTTCCAAGAAAAGTAGAGACCAGAGACGCTTATACTCAATAGGAGCCTACTTATGACAACTTTGACTAGCTTAGATATTTAAATAAGTAGGAGGTCATCATAGAAGCTGTGTAAATTGAGGAAGAGGTTAAACAACCCGCCATAGAGCATTAATAAATGCCAGTCAAAGTTGACTATTAATGCAAAGAATGCAATAAAGTTTTCCCTTACAATTCAACTTATAAGAGACACTTGAGAGATATACACAACGATATGACAAGGTTATATCTCAAGCATGAAAAGAAAGATGGGAAGTATGTCTGTGGTTCTGTGAGAAGCCATATTCTCATACTAGAGACCTCAAAGTGCACTTAAAGAAAAAGCACAATTAAAGTTTTGTTTTTATTCATGAACCTACAGGGAATAGATTCCTCTAAAAGAGAAGATCAAGAAACCCAGTGGAGTCTCTTAGAGTTGAAGTCTAGAAGTAAGTTAAAATGAAGAAAGCAGTCAAGAACTTTCCAGTCTCTGAGATCAATAAAATCATTGTTAATATAGAGGCAATGAAGATTCTCATATTAAAAATTATTGGCTTAGATTCTTGCTTAGAAAGCTACCTCACTCTTTAAGAAAAAATAGAGAAGTGAGTCATTACAGATGACTAATATGCTTACAAGTATATCCATTCAATTACTTCCTTGCTGATGACAAGTTCCCAATGGAATTTGCTAATGAGTATTATGCTCTTTAAAAGGCAAAGTTAAATGAGTGCAGGCATATCAACTAGCTTGATGCTATTTTACTTGGTAAAGATCATGTAGCCTTCAGGCTTCCTTTACTTGAAATAACTTACAGAAAATTCTTATCTGACAATAGATGTCAGAGATAAATTAGCTAGATAGTATAGCAGATAGTTGAGGGGAATGAAGAGCTTCACAAGCTAGGTTATGTTCATAGAGACTTAAAGGCAAAGAACATCATGATGAACTTTCAGCCTCTTAGAGTTTATATTATTGACTTCAACAGAGCTCAAAAGAGTGCAAGCCTCTGCATAAGGAAATGTATACGGCACTCCTGGATATTTCTCAGAGAGAGAGAGGATTGGAGAGATGGAGGCACTTAATGGGATATCTGGGCTTTAGCAGTAATAATAATTGAGAGCGACATGTCAAGAAACGATTTCTTAAGCTGCATAGGTGAGAGAGATTTTAAGCAGAGAATCAAACAATACCTCGATAAAAATAAAATAAATGGAGGTCTCAGAGAACTTGCATACTCAACTATTATCAAGCCAAGCTAAGAGAATTAACAAACAATAGAAACAATTTAACATCATCTTAGAAAGATAAAATTCAGAGAACTGCCACATGACACTAAACTTATGTTTGTGTGAGATATCTTAAAAACTCGCTTGTTATACTCACTTAAAATACTAATATTTAAACATTAAACCCCTACATAAACCCTTAAAACCCTTATAAAGTATGCACTAATAGTCTACTTTTATCAAACAACTTCAGGGTTTTGTAATTTTGAATGCTTATAAGCTCAACGCTTGATTGATGAATACGAAGTTGCCAGATAAAAATTTGATAATTTAGTGAGTGAATTTTTATCTTTCAAGCTTGGTGGAAATTTACTTATGAACAAGTGTAGTACTACAATTAAGTCTTGATTCAGATTCACTTAGACTTTGATGATGAAGAACTACAATTTATTCAAGAAAAAATTTGTTGGCATACTAGAGTCAACAAAAAGATACTTCAAGAAAATGTTTCTGGAAACTTCAAAGAACGCTTGAACTTTGAATAAGTGAAATTTTGGTTGGAAGAGTGAGAGGATCTGGAAGTATCGATCAATTATTTTTAAAATTAAATTTTTGTGATTAATAATAAACAAACAGAATTAAATTATATAATCCTATATTAATACTTAAAATGAGCAAATATAATATGTACTCTTAAGAAAATCTCTGTGTCTTTGATTCAAAAACTTCAGAAACTTTTAAAGTAAGTAATTATCTTAATATTTACTTTGAAAATTTTTCACCAATTTTTAATATTATGATTTGCGTTCTGCGCTACTTAAATTGCATAATATATTACAGGACACTCACTTTATTAACAATAAACTAATAAAGTCTTATAATTTCTCCATTTAAAAATTTGCCTTGTTGTATTTCAATTATTTATGAAAACTTATAATTGAAAAATAGATCAAACTAAAAATCAGTTTTCTAATACTATTCATTCAAGTGTTTAGTAAAAATTACAATATTTTCTTGTTTTAAATTATTAAGTTATGATTTAATTTATTGATATTAAATATATGGCAGTTTTTATTTTGAAAAAATAGAATTTTACTGATTTTTTTGTATTTTATCAATAGTAAACGGTGTTAAATACGAGAAATTGAATAAGTTAGTGGAAGACATCGATCACATAACTAGAGCACTGAAAATGTTGCTAGTTTAGAGGTGATTAAATACATTGAGAAACAAGAGAATTAGGGTTTGATTGAAATGAATCACTTGCTTAAAGCAGCCAAATAGAGAATAGAGAAGGGTATCATCCCAAAGTATAAGCAGAAAGGAAATTAAAATAGAAAGTCAGATTCATCAAGTTTGATCTCTTGTGGCATTGAGAATCTTAAGAACTGCAAAGATTGTCGGAGAGCAGGAGAGATGGAAGCTAATGTTGATATAGATGGTAAATGAAAGAAGAGGAAGAGGATTAGCCTGAAGATGATGACAATTTGGATACTGAAAATGATGATAGTGAAGGTAAAATAAGTGTTTAAAAAGCAAATTCAAGGAGACCTCCAGCAAAAAAAGAAGCCTAATGCCATGTAATAAACCAAGCAATGCGCTATAAATTTTGAGTAATAAGTTCTCCCTAAAGAATAAACTTGGAGGTAGTGGCTTAAAGAAATCTGTCTTTGATTCTTCAAAAACAGCAGAGAAAACTTAGGCAAAACCGGGAGTAGGTAGTACTAATAAGAAAAAAGTCAGCAAAGAAATGTACAAGAAAGTCTAAGAAGATACAAAATAAGAGAAGACAACTAACAAAGAGGAAACTAAGACAAAGGAAGGCGATACTAAAACAGATTTACTTAAAAAGAAATTACATGAGATAAAGGAAGATGACTCTAACAAATCTAAGAAAAATGCAGCAGTAATAGCAGTTAAGAAAGTAGAACCAGTTAAATAACAAACAAGTTATTGCCAAAGAAAAAATTGAAGAAGATAAAACAGCTAAAGTAGCAAGCCTAAGCCAGCAAAGAAATCCTATTTTTATAAAGAAGAAAAGGATGAAGAGGAAGACGAAGAAGAAGATGCAGATAAGAATGTGGCGGAGGAGCCCATGAAGCCAGTATGGGAGCAAATTCTCTGAAGAATAAGCAAGGTAACCCTGATAAAAGCTCATTGTTAAACAAGAAATAATTTCAAACTCCAAAGAAACAAGAGTCAAATGATTAAGATGATAAAATAAAATAATGATAAGGAAGAGAAGATGGAAGTTGACGAGGGCCAAGATGATGAGAAAAATGAAACTACAAATAAAGATAAAACTTAAAATAAAACCAAAACTGTGAAGACAAAGCAAAAGAAGACTGAAAATGCAGTAGTAGTTGCTGATGAAGACAACGAAGATACAGCTGAAGAATCTGAAGATAAAGGAGCAAAATAAAAGTAAGAACAAAGGAAAAACCAGTAACATCATTAAAATTCAAGACAAAAACTACTGTAACTACTAGTTAAAGCTATTCTACTGCTCTTGATTCTTAAATAACCAATAATTTACTTGGGAAAAGACCAGCAGCTGATAAAACCAATGACAATGACTTGAATAAACCTGCTGTTGATGACACTAAAGACACTAAAATATAGAAAACTACAATTACCTGTGCAGTTCCAGCAGCTTCTGCTGTTAAGAAAGTAGGATTAATTAAGAAACCGGGTTGAGGTGGACTAGGAGGTCATTAGCAAAGATAAACAAATGACTCTTCTTAATAATAGCTTCCAATGATAATTATTTTGATCAAATATTTTTTAATTTCATTTTAATTCAATTGCTAAATATCAATATTTTGGCATTTCTATAGTTTATTGATCTTGAAAAAGATAATTAAACCTTAAAAACATTGACTAAGATAAATTAAACATAAAAATGGAAACTAACTCAATAAAATGTCTCTATTTATGCCAAGATTGTACTGGTAAGACCACACACCTATATAATATTAAGTTAAGTGAATGCAAAAACAACCATTCCAACTATAGGATTTAAAGTTTAAAGTATAAGTAGAAACTGAAATGAATTTTAGATATGGGATGTAGGTGGTTTAAAAAAAATAAGGTTGCTGTGGATGCATTATTTCATAAACTCTCAAGCTGTTTTCTTTTTTATTGATTTAAATGATACTGAAGGGTATAAAGAGACTGCAAATGAGATAAGGAAATTAGAGAGTTTTATTTAAATAGATTCTTTATTATTAGTATAAGAATGAAATACATCAATAATTAGTATAGAAACCAGAATTATGTGAAACAAAGTTCATTATTCTTATCTCTAAATGCGATATGACAATGAATCATTCAAAAGAAGAAATCATTAATAGATTCGGATTAGTGAAATTGTTAGAGAATAGAGATAATTTCAGTCAGGAAATCTATTGAAATGGAGAGGTAAATATGAGCCCTTTGATTGGTTTAGCTCGATGTTATCTGGAGGAGGAAGTGAAGATTGGCATCTGATCTTATCCTATAGAAAATAATGGCGAGGAAAATTCGCTAATATGAAATTAAATAAATGCATCAAATCTTAATTTACATAACTTACATAATCAATTAGACATATTAGCTAAAGTTGTAAATATGGTAGTTTATTAAATAAATACTGAAACTAATCATTATTAAAAATTAAATAAATATACAGTTATTTTACAGTAACTTTAGCATGACTTCCTTATTTCTTATTGCAAACAAGTTTTTAATCTTGTTATAGTTAAAATTAAGTGTATTTATTTTAAAATCGAAGATATCAGCGATATCGGCCTGTGTTATATTGATAAATTCCTTGTTCACTCTAATCAAACGATCTTTTTCTTGAAATATTTTATCGAGAATACAGTAAGCAACCTTACCATATAATTTATTTTCTGAGAATAATGAAGTGCATAAGTTTAAGTCTTAAGCGAGTTCAAGTATGTGTGTTAGAAGGTATTACTTTATTTTTTAAAGACTTTTATCTAAAGTTGTTAACTTTTCTTCATACAATAGCTTTTGCTCCTTGCTTATTATGTTAATAGTAGATTCTTACAAGGGTTTTTAAGCTATTGGAAGATTATCTTTAGTTTTATGATTATTTGAATCTTTAAAGTTTGATATTTGAAAAGTAGGAAGTGAGCTTAACTCATCTAGAACATTCAAATTGCTATAACAAACTTATTATATTGCTAAAATGGGCTAGTTTAAGATTTATAGACAAAATTTCTCGAGATAATCTTTCACATCATTTAATTCTGATTGCAAGTTAATGCTTAGGTTACTATCGTTCTGATATCGAAGAAAGGAAAACCTTTCATGCTTGTTCTTGAAGTATTGGATGAATTGATTAACCATTTTGTTAATTTTTACTTTAAAAAAATTGTTTTTTCTTTCGATATAACTTTTCCCAAGAGCTTACTGAGGAATTTATTTCGTTTTTTATTAGGTTCCATGGATATGTTCTATCTTAGATAGCCTGTCAATGTTTTCAGATGTCTTAATTAGATTTTAGGCTTTTAACGCTTACTACCACCATATCTGAAAATATTCTTACCTAGTCCTTAACTTAAAAGCAATCACTGAATTTCCCTTGTTTCCTCAGTAAAAAAGCGCATAAGACGACTACGATGTTATAATTTTCAGTTTTACTCTTCATTGAACGCAACTAATCAATATAGTTAGCATTAATCAAATACTATCTACCAATCATGCTCGCTTAAAAAGGCAATTTTATCTATAAGACTCAGTAACTTCTAATTTTTTATGTTCTATCAAATTTCCTCTTTTCTATATCTCACTCTATCATTTATCTGTTGACTGGCCCTCCTAGGGAACATGCTGATGCATTAGTAGTGCTACTGTATAAATTGCTTATTATGTTGCCTTCTTATTCTTTGAGACTATTCATAGCAAAATTCTTGAAGCAATTTCTGTTAAAAGGCTGTTAAATTTAATCTTAAGCTATCATAAAGTCATTATCGTGCTTGAATTCAATCTGAGTATTTTCATATAAAAGACCATATTTTTAACAACATTATTGTTTATTTTCAGTTGAAGCAAATGAATCTATAGCACCGCATTATTTACAGATTACTTGACATTTTATCCTTAAAGTGATGGTATATTTTATTTAATTAATGACTTTGTTTGTCAGATTTATTTTTATTTTTTTTAGTCGACTTAATTATATGTTCCTTGACGGATTTTCAATAAAATAAGCTAATTTTATAAAATTTAATGAGGACGGGATTTATTGTTTCATACACAAAATATTAACACAAATAAAATAATTAATTTTAAAGAGTTTCTCTTGGTATCAACCTTGCTATTTATAATAGAAAAAACATAAGAAAGAGAAACCATGTTTTCAGTATAACTTTGTTTTTCATGTTGCTTTAGCAAATGTTGCATTAAAATTCATTTTTTAATAAGTTAATTTAGATTTTACTAATTCATTTATCCAAATCATCTTATATTCAATTTTAATATTTTAGCGCGAAAATCTATTAAAAAAATTTCATTCACAATATATATATATATACGATTGGTTTTAATGTTTCATGCAAGGATTTAAGAATTTAATATTTATTAAACATATAGAACATAAAAGCTTTCCTTTTAAAAATAATTTGATAATTAATACATTTAATTACAGATCAGTATAAATTCATAAAAATAAACTCACTGGCTTATAAATTTGTTTTTTAATTTCAAATTCTCAATACCTTAATTTATTTTAAATTCTAATGCTAATAAATATACAATAAATTAATGATTAAAATAAGTAAAGAGTTTTCACAATGTTTCAGTTGATTTAAGTTGTTAATTTATTATTAAATAAAATATTCATTTAATAATAAATTAACTTGTATAATGAATGTTATTGGTATTAATTTAGGCATAATAATAATTAGCATTGAAACATAAAGCAAGGCAATTTCTAAACATTCTCATAAAGAATAAACACTCTAAATCAAATTATCTATCTACTTTCAACACAGCTCTATTAGCTTTAAGTACAGGCTTCATACTCTATGACTCTGATAGTCTTAGCAGGAGATTCAGTCTAATAATTAGAGATATATTGTTAGAAATAAATGTAAAGAGCAGTAGGAGCTATAGAATCAAGTGTAATCGCAATAATTGCCGTTTTAACTGTCTGGCACTCCTTAGAAGAATTGGCCAATTTATAGAGCAACTGATGTAAAAATCAAAACAAAATCTAAATCCTAAAACTTATTATTAAAATTGTCTTTAAGAATGCACAAGACAAGGAAATTGGGATTTAGGTTTCATAAATGGACTCAGTAAATGATATAACTGAATTTATGAAGCTACATCCTGGAGGAACTGAAAAGATCATGCTTAGCGCAGGAATTTAATTGGAGGCTTTTTTCAAGTTTTACCCTTATCATTAGAAAGAACAAGTGCAGAGATTCCTTTAGAAATATAAAATTGGCTTGTTACTTCCTGAAGATATCTAATAAGGAAGTATATTACTATATTATTTTTATAGCAAAAAGCTTTAATATAAATAGGGTTAAAAATTATTATTCTAAATTAAAAATTATTTAAAAAGAATGAATAAATAAAAAAATATTATTAGGATAAGTATACGCGAGTATTCTGAGGATAACTTTACTTAAAATTACTTGAATTACTTTCGCAGATGATGAGACTAATGAGCAGTTACAAAATCGTAGCAAAAACTTGCTTATCCTCTAGGAATATCTAGTTATCGCAGAAACCAATCCAAAGTATCTTACTGATGATTTTATAGCTCCTACTAATGAGATTTATATATGGAATGACTAAACTAACAAATTCCATAGCCTGTAGATTTAGAGTATTTTCACTTTAAAAATTACGGAAGGGAAGAAAAAGAAAGCTAAGCTCAAAATGTCAGAATTAAGAGAGAAATTACACTTAATTTTAAAAATATATCATGAATACTATGGCAGTTCTGGAAATCCTATAGGTTTAAAGAAAGTTTTTCCTTGTATTTAAGGGAACATGTGGAAATTTGGTTAAATTGCAAATTCTACCTAAGCTGGAGTTTTAATGATAGATTTACTGAAAAGTCTAGGCTGTTAGTTGACAAGATTAATGACAAACATCTCGCAGTAGAGTAAATGGACTTTGATGTAAAAGGTAATTTTTTCTCAGTTTCAGTACCAATGAAGCATGTCCTCAATCCAACAAACGAAATTATGCTGGCTTATGATTAGAATGAAAAGGAAGTTCTTTTGGATCATGGTTTCCCACTTAGATTCATAGTGCCAGGCTATGTAGGATTTAGAAATTGCGAATGGGTAAGGAAGATTTATAATAGCGATTAAGTAGCTACATCTTCATAGTAAAATGAGAACTACAAGTAAAACCCAATAGATCAATTAAGACATGAGAATTGGATTATGAACAACTAAATTAAGAATTAATTATTATTGGCATATAATTATAATGTTTGGGCTAATTATTAAAACTATTTGCTCGATTAATTTTCCTTCTAAAATAATCCAATCAGGCTATGTCAATCTGATTTTAGTCTAATTATTTATATTATTAGCCAATTATAATTAATTTTTAATTTAATTGTTCTTAACTCCTATTCTCATGTCTTAATTGATCTATGGGGTTTTATATAACAGAAACAGACCCCTTCAAAATTGAACCTATTTGGAGTTATGTAATAAATTCATCAATAGTACATCCAGCTGAATAAATTCCAAGTAAGAAGAAAAAGTACTTACATTTACTTAAAAGGTTGGGCTACTGGACATGAAGTATTTTACTTTAGTAAAAAATGTGCATCTTTCCTTTAATATCGATCATGAATTTTTGTAATTAAAAATTTTTATTGTAATCAAATTTAAACAGAAAATTTATTCATTATGATTAAATAAAAAATGGAACTGTCATGAAGAAAAAAAACATGCAATATACGGTAAGTAAATTTCTTTGTATCCATTTAAATTTAGCAATTATCGTTATAAATAATGATTTTTTTATTGGATTGAAAAAAACACTGATACACAATCTATAATAGCTTTATAAATAATTAATTAATATTAAAAATATAGGAATTCATGTCAGTAAATAAAATATATAGAAGCGACACTATCGTTATTTAGATTTTCTCTAATACAATTATAACCCCTAATTATTTGAAATATCTAATGCTCATAAACTTGTTCGCTAAAATCAATTCATTTTAGAAAATTAAAAATAAAATAGAATTGAAAATAATATATAATTGCAGTTAAAATTAGGGAGGAATTATTTATATTCAAGCAAACATTTTTTCGCAGTTTTTTATTTATATTGATACAAATACTTAAAACTATTTAATTAATGACAGTTATTCTGTATTTTGTATTCTAAGAATAATAGACTTACTTAGCGCGGTGCTGAGATTACTCATAAATTTGATCGCGATGAAACTAAGGGAGAGAAAACATTTACATGCGCACTCTGGCGCTATCGCCTAATGTATAAAGAATTCTGATTTATGACAATCATTGACCAATTTAAGTATAAGTCAAGCTTAAAGCAATGGTGAGGCGTGTAGATTCAAAAGAAGATACCTAAACCAAACCAGCTGAGGATTGATAAAACCTAAGAACTCATTCACTGAGATGATTTAATGAAAATTAAATGAAATCTTTATCAAAAGAGAAATTAAGCTATCACTTAAAGCTAAAACTATTAAATTTAAAAAAAACCTCATTTAATTTTATCGAGATTTAGAAAATCTGTGTTTTATGTGCAAAATTGTAAATAAATTAATTTTAAAATGTGAATTCAACCTTGATCTGATTCACTTAAATTAAAATTTGATCAATTTATAATAAAAAATTAAAAATTGGCGAGATCTTACTAATCATTATTACTCAGTTAACCTTGATTTAAATTCTATAAAAAAAATAATTCTAGATCATTAATCACACAAAAAATGTAGTTGAAAAAAGCTTATTGGTATACTTAATTAAGTTAAAAAATGTTTTAATTATTAAATATTGCCAAAAATAATAAATCTATATATATTTTTATTATTATTATTTAATGCTGTTCGGAAATTAATATTGGGGCTTAAGCCAGGCAGGTAGATATAATCATATATTCATACTTTGACTTTGGCGATCCAATTTCATCTGTCCAGGGGTAACGACACCCATATACTGGATTCACTAGCTTCACAACGCGCACATTCACCGATTGCCTTGGGTAGGTCTCATGTGGTCTTTCGCAACTTCGTATATTTTCTCAGTCACTTTCTCCAGCTGCTTTTTCTATTGAGTGCTTATGTTCAGGTAAAACTCCTTCTAAGCAAAAATCTATGTATATACTTTATTTAATATAGTGAATTATTCAAGCATTTCATGAAACGAATAGCTGAATACTATAAATCTAACTTATATTATTAGAAATTTTGCTAGCTTAATTATTTTCCGAAAATATTTCATATTTTTAAAATTAATATCTGGTATTTATAAGATGCATCAGAAATGCCCTTGATATATAGTAAATTTATGAAAATAACTTTCTTTTCATGAATTACCCAGAAGGAAGACTAGAATCATCCCCTAAAAACTAAAATTTGTATCATGGTTAAGAAGAAATTTAATAAATTTTATGTGATATAATATTTAAAAAAAACCAAAATATTAGAGATGCAGAAATCATTGCTATTCTAAATAATTACTAGTATAATTCTATAGATCATGAAATTTTACTTTTATGTTAATCAAGCTTTTTCACAGTCAATTTTAATACTACCTGAGTCAATCTAAATCATTTGGGAGGATTTCATGATTTGTTTTTATGGAGTTTTGTTGAGGATGTGGAAGATTAGGTTGCTGTTCTTGAATTTAAAGCTCTGTAAGAATAGTACTTGATTGCTGAGTTTGTTGATCAGCTTGAATTTAATGGGCATTATCCACTACTTCTAGATCTTGATTCACATTAGTTGCTTCTTCTTGATGGTGACTAACTTGGATCTACTCTTGTTGTTGGGACTGATTCTATCCTAAAAGTGAGTCTATTAAATCTTAAAATTTTACTATTATACAATATTTATAAAAGATAAGTAATTGTAAATAAATTAAGATCGTTAATTATTCTAATTTTAAAAAAATGAATATATAACAAAATGTTAGGGTTATCTGTCTAGACTAGTTTATAGAATCCTTTAATACCGCTGTTTTATACTCATTATGATTATCATTGTATACTAAGTGAACTCTAATTTGAACATGTGAAGCAGTTTGATGACTCTAATATTGACATGACTTTGATTTTATTTGGCAAACAGTCGAACTCTCTTTGCTCTCATCTCTCACACTGACATAATACTAAACTGAGCCTTGCAATTCCAAATTAACAAAATCTTCATCTTCACTTCTCTAATTCAAAGTTTATTACTTTAAAGTACATATTTTAGTGGAATCGAGTATTTAAAGAGAAAAAATCATCATGGAAGTTACTTCAGGTGTTTATCTGATTTTTAGTAACAATCCCTCTTTTAATTTCTGATTAGAAATTATGCCATTTTATAAATATTTAAATTATATTATTATTTAGAGTCCGTTGCTTAGTTAGGTAAACTAAGCAACGCGTTGCTTAATTATCAAAACTTAGCAACGGACTTATATATTAATTATAATAAAATCATCTTAATATATGATATTTTTTATATTCATTCTACTTAATAACTTAAGATATATTTGATTCCTATCATAATAAAATACAATTTTAAATACTAATATGATACAATGAATGTAGGGATTCATTAAGAGAATATATTATTTAACAATCTCTTGAATAATATAAAATGAATTAATTCTATATAGAATTTAAATAACTAAATGCTATTTAAGAACTATTTTCTAATCACCTATAAGGACCATAATATGTGGATAAGAATAATTTATAAGCATTATTCATGAATCTAGTATAATTCAATTTATAATCTAATAATTCTATTTAGAATTATCAAAAATCTTAATGTAATTATTTGAATCCTGAATTTAATATTAATTTTTAATTACAGTGTAATAATATATAAAACTTTAATTTATTATATTTAGTAAGGTATATTTAATTATTTTAAGATTAAAAGGCATTTTATAAGATTTAAATTATATAAGATAGTTAGTAAAGTATCGTCTAACAATAATATTTATTTGTATTCTATAGTATAATATTTCCAATATTAGGGTATTTTATGATTTTTTTATAAAAAATTATAACTTTAACTTATACGTTAAGAAATGCTTTGAGATATAGCATTTTTAGCCGATTAGTAAATCAGTGAATGTAGTTTTAGAATGGATCATTAAATTTATCAATAGAATTTACTTATTATATCCTAAAGAGCCAAAGCTGTCCAATATATTTCATACTACTATTTGAGTTTTATTGAAAATTGAAAAATATTCTACTATGATAACTCTATAAGTCTAAAAAATTCTTCGGCAAAAGTTAAAGAATTAAAACCCAAAAAATCAATTATTTTGAAATTAGTATTGGGGATAATAAAAATGAGAAGTTTCATAGCTAATTTAAAATTGACTAATTTAAATTTTTGAAAAGTTTTAATTTACTAGATTTGTTTATAATTATTCAGGAATTTTGAAAAAATTATCCCTTCAAAGCTTCCACAAGCCTAAAAAACTCATCTTGCAATATTAACCTTTAATATTGAAATAATAATTCTATATTTATAATATTGTATTGTGTAATTAAAAATAAAGTTTCAATATTAATTAGTTATAAGTAACTAAACCCTACAAATTTTATTACTTATGGCTATTTTTATTTGAAGAAAGAATTAGATTATTTTAGCTTTGTATGCACAATTTATCTATTATTTTATTGAATATGATTTAAATTAATTCTTATAAATTCAATAAATTTATGTGACTCAATTTAATTTTAATTCATTAATCTAGAAATTTGGTATATTAAATTGCTTAATTATACTTCTTTATTTTTAATCAAATCATCCCAAGCAACAACTTATTTAAATTAAAAACATTAAATATTTTAAGCTAATCCATAGAAAGTATTTCATTTTATTATTAAAATTAGGTTTTATTCATTTCAAGGCGGTAATAAATTAAGGAAGTTTATGAATAACATAAGCTTAATACATTAGCAAGTAATTTGTAATTTATAATTCTAAATTATAAATTCCTAAAATTTTTAATTTTTAAATAAATTAAAGTTTTTCCTTGTAAATATAGTATTTACCCAGGAATTTCTAATTTAATTAATTCTATACATTTTTAATATTTAAGGCATTAAATATTGTGGTAATTCGATAAAAAGTATGTAGTTTAGCTTTCTTTAGAATGAGTTATTTTAGGTCGAGCTTATGATAGTAAAGCTTAGTCTAGTTATGATATTCTGCACAATTACTTATCATAAGTCTCATAAACTAAATCTTTCCAATTAAACTCAAAAACTGTATTTTTAAATAAAATGATTCTGGGAGAATACTTAAGCTAAATTATCAAAGTAATATTAAAACAAATATTATTTATATAAACTTTATCAGTCTATAATTATTTAAAATCTTTATATACATATACACTGAATGTTATGTTTTAATAGTTTTTTTATGCTAGATGTATTTAAATCATATTTATTGTATAATTATGAGTAGTTTAAAGATTCAAATTTTTTAAATATACTAAAGTTGAGCAAGAAAGGTTTAATAAAAAGAGGGAAAAATAATTAAGATGAATTGAAGTTGCCTAAAGAACTTATTGCTTTATATAGTTGAAAATATAATTAATAAATATATTATAAGTGTCAAATTTATGAAAATAAATACTTTTAACAGACTTAATTTGTATTTTTTTTACTTAAATAAAATTTGATATATAGATTTGGGAGTTTATTCTAGTTCATAGTAGTAAAATCTTTCATTTTGATTTTTATAGTCTTACCTTTGACATATATTATAATTATTGTAGAAAAAACTGATAATTATTTAGAAACTTTTATAAATTAATAAATTATATTAATCATTTATAGCTTTTGTTTTTATATATTTATCGATATTTAGTAATAATTATAAATAAATTTTTAGATAAAATATTAATTATTAATAGGCCTCATTGCACCAAATCTTTTTTTTTTCATAAATTGAAATTCTATCATGAAATTGCACTGAATAAAATCAAACGATCACTTCAAATGCTAAAAGCCATTGAGGCTATCGATAATTAATATAAGTACAGCTTTAGAGTAATATGAAAGCAAATAATGAAAATTTATGTGAATTAAAAATCAAATTTAGTAATTACAGGTCTTTCATCATATTCCTCTTGAATTTCTTGAATTATAATTGATTATTATTATTATTTAATGCTTTGGGAAATTAATACTTGGTCTTAAGCCAGACAGGTAGATATAATAAAAAATATTCATACTTTGACTTTTGGCAATCCTATTTGATCTGTCCAAGGGCAACGACATCCATATTCTGGACTCACTAGCTTCATACCACGCACGTTCACCGATTGCCTTGGTCTCCAATTTATCTCAGGTAATATTCTGAACAGAATCATTATTATATATTTTTATTTGAAATTAAAAAATAAATTAATATTCCCTTATATTTTATAGTAAATGATTTACTTTTTCATGAATAACTATATAGTTATATACATATGAATCAAATTTATGTTTAAATCTTCATATTAAAATTTAACAATACAATCAAAAATCCAAAATTTTAATAAAATTTTTATTAACTGCAGATGAATTTTTAAATAATTTGGTAAAAATAAATAACCAAGCAAATTAACATATAGTTTTATTCTCAAATAATAAATACACTTAATTTAAAAACATTGGATCTTTTTTGCAAATATAGATAAAAATCAATTAATATTTGTTTTTGGATTTTTAATAAAAATTTGCCTTTTAATTGTAAAATTAAGCTTAAGATTAAATTGTTTCATTTTCTTGCTTCATGTAACTTGCTTACTAATATATTATTTTATGCATAGAAAAAAGCTTGAACCTATAAGAAAGAATCTTCGATGCCAGTTTGATAATTTATCTTTACTTCCTTCTCCAACTCTAAATCAAGAAATAGTGACAAAACTTGATGATGCTTTTAAGCTGATTTCTCAAATTTACAGTTCCATCAAAGTACGCACTCTTTTTAGTTGAAACTTAGCCATGTACCTTTTTACACTTTTCCTACTGAAATTAGCCAGATAATCCAGCAGAGCTTGATGATGAAAATAGTGGTGTCTGAACTTAACTTTGCATATCCCTTTGCTTCTAGGTGGTATTCTACACTAAGCTTTTACTTGCCAAATCATTCAAACATTATAATCATAATCAATAAATCTATTTCATAATTATTTCTAAAATTAATACATACTACTCGTATATAATTTAAGGTATTTTTATTATAAATAATATAAAATATAAAATTTTAAATAATACACTGTTAGAATCTTTGTGAACCCTTCATCACATATTGAATATTTGATTAATTTTTCATAATTTTTCTAAGTTTCTCTGAAAGCAGCATCAATTGTACAAAAAATTATAAGAGCGAATTATTTTATAATTAAGTGATTTTAAATTCAAATAATTTTTATTTAAGGATCATTGATTCTATTATATATATATATATATATATATATATATATATATTATATATATATTTTTAACTTATTATGAGAGGGCCAATTCAAGAGTCTTAGAAAGAGAGTCTGTAAGAATGCTGCTAATTGCAGTTTGAGTGTTCTAGTGATCATATATTATTGAAAGTGTTCCTTATTCTATACTAAGTCCATATTTCCATAAAATCCAGTAGCTTTCCCAACTACTTTTTCCAAAAATTCAACTTTAGTATAAACCCCCCTCTTATAGGGTCTAAAATCCAGTCTGAAGTCTAGAATCCAAAGCCAGTCTGGACCCCCTTCAACCATGACCTCGATTTTCGAAAACGAGTGCCTTTGCTTTCCATTCTACTTTCACTGCACATTTCTACTGGTTATATGTACGTTATGAACAGTATAGGGTTGAATTCACCATTAGGCCCTCGGATTTTTCGATTTTTCCAAAAAGCCAATTTTCAATGAGGCCAGACTCGAACAGCACTCAAAAGACCCATGGCGGGTCCGCCATTTCTTGCAAGCCTACTTTTTTCACCTTTATATGTTGGTATTAACATAAGCAATGCATTTGAACTGGTTTGCGGGCTGTAGCTCTTTAAATCCACTGGATATGTGAAGGAGAGAGGTTTTTCTTATAGTAAATTTGAAGAATCCAGTGGTATTTTTTAATAATCCACCTATTAAATTAAAAAATCCAGTATATAATACTATAATCAAAACTTAAAAATACCATGAATCCAGCCCAAGAGCGGGATCAGCTTGCTAAGTCTTTTCCCCTATAGATTGAAGAACGAAGCCCTGGTAAGCTTTTATCCTTTACTAGGCACCTATATTAGAGTTAAGGAATGATAATTCAAATGAATAGTTAGCTCAACTTCTTGAGCAGGGTGATCGGATTTTTGAAAATCTTGAAGCCAAGGCTAATATTGATGAGGGCGGCAAAGTGAAGGGCATTAAAGCTGAGTACAAGGGAGCCCAAGATAGCGTCAAAATCAATAGAGCAAAGGAATTCCTACATTTAAACAACTATGATTTGAGTATCCTGTTGTAGCAGGAGGATTTCAAAGGCTATTAAAAGACATGGGATTTTAAGAACGTTGTGAGAAAGTTTATAAACAATAACAAAAACAAGAAAGCCAAGAACAGCAGTGATACCAAGTCACTGGTCTCTGAAAATCTTAACCACTCCCTCTCAAACGAGGAAATGAAGGTGAGTGAGTTCCAGACTACTGTGAGCTTAGCAAGTGAATCAATGCAAGCTCCAAGACCCTTACCTTAGCTGGTTATTAACTATGGCTCAATCATTGGCTATGAGATGTTGGTCAAGCACTTTGAAAGTTTCAAATAATCAAATTATTAATAAAAGGAACAGATCCTTCAAGATATAATAGCCCGCAACACCCAATCACTCTTTTCGTTCCTTTAGCACTTTGAGATGGCAAATGAACCCTAAGTGAACCAAGGGCTCTTCTATTTAATTACAGAGTTGATCTCAAGTAACTAAAAGCTAGACTAAGACTCCAAGGCTCGTATCTTCTTGGCTGCCCTCAGTTACTATACAGGGGAAAAATATCAGCCAGAAGAGAACTTAATATAAGAAGCAATTCTCTTACTTATAAGGTCACCCAATGCTAGACAAGCTATAGGCTTAGCCAACTTGGTCTTTAATTACTGAGGCAACATGTCTAAGTAAGCAGCTTGCTATAGTCTAGAAGCTAAACGACTCTAATCCAGGCATCATTCAGCTTTTGGCTTAAACATGGCACTACTTTTCAATTGACCCTTAGGTCATCAAACTAATACCAAATACCTTCTTTATAATGAACGTGCCTTTTATTATCTTGCTTAAGCAAGACTGTGGATTGAACCTTATAAGAGACATTCCTGTAGAGTATACAGAGTACTTTGTAAGAATATGTGCCTTATGCTCTGCCCCTAACTTAGAGTCTTTAAAAGACTACATATCTTCAACAAGGGCAACCTTATTATAAAAGCAAGAAGTCATCGACAAAGTCTCAATGGTGCATTTTATGAAAGGCCTTGCTTCAAGACTGCAAAGCAGAGATCAATAATGGGTTGGGAAGATTGAACAAATCAGGAAAGTATAGTAGTTGATTGTGAATGCGCAAGTCGAGAAAAATGTATAGTTAAGCATTCACACTATTGACAACTGTCTAAACTGTGACTTCTCTGACCTTGATAGAATAATGCAATTGCCAAGGACTATGGAAGCCTTCTCTGAAAAGGCTGTTAATGACCTTCTTTAGCTATTCAAGAATGAGAACTTATAAAACCAAGTAGCATCCAGATTCAATAGCAGGTCTCCAGAGGAACTCTTAAGAGTAAGTGCCGAATTAGAAACTTTGGAGTAAAATTTAGGCTTCAAATTCTACTGCTCTCAGGTCTTATGTTTAAACTATATCTGTGACAACCTTAACAGCAATCACTTCATTCATTTTGGTATTGGCAATGGGAAGACCCTAATATGCATTGCTTTAGCAATCCTTATTGCTCTTAAAACTTAAAGATCAGTCTTTATACTCAGCAAGAATGAGCACTTAGTGCAAAGAGACTTCAAACGATACTAGAGAGTCATTAAAGCAATGTAGCTTAATTGCAATCTAAACTTCTTTGCCAAAGATACTGGCATCTATTTCTACACTTAGCCCTAATTAAAGAAGATGCAAAAGAACAGCAAGGCTGTGAGTGTATGGTAGCAAAGCTACGTATTAGTGGACGAGTACGACTGGATTATGTTTGATGGCTCTGTTGATACTATAATCAACTCTCTTGAGTACTTTCAGCAAGCTCATAAAGTGATAGGATTTTCTGGAAGCAATCTCTCTTTTACTGAAGAGAACTGTTTAAAGCTAGCTTTTCAAGCTACACCTGTAGTATTTCCCACTCTTGATAAACTCTAGGGAAATAAAAAGACTCAATACCCGGATGTGTTTGTGAGCACTAATTAGAGTGATTACTTGGCTAAGATCAAAGAAATTATAATAGAGCAGCTAAGCCACTCCCCAGTTCTAATAGTGGCTTCAACTAACTATAATGCAATAGAGATAGGCCTCTTGAGATCGGGCTACGACTTCACAAGTTTAAGCAGAGGGCAAGCCGCCAATATCGAATCCATGATTGAAGGCAGATACCTAATGAAGAATGCGAAAAAGGAATATGGAATATACTTGCTGAATGAAGCTCATGGAAGAGGGACTGACATTCAGACGAATGATGAAATCAACTAGAACGGAGGTTCTTACCTCATCATCGCAGATGTCTTCTCTAAAAGGTCTGAAGAGCAGATTATAGGAAGAATTGGAAGACTTAATACTAAGGGCAGATGGCAAAGAGTTTTGTATAGACTCAACTCCAAAGATAGTGCTGAGTAGCTTCTTTACGTAGAGTAGAATGAGATCGACCTTATATTAGACAAAAAGTTCAATGAAGTATAATTTAATTTGTAAGAAAAATAAGAAGCTATTGATATGGATATTATTGATCAAGCAAAGGAGCCCGAAGTTCCTTCTGAATAGATTATAGCCATCGATCATTAAGTTGCAGTTGTAAAGGCTATAGTGGAGAAGATAGTCGAAAAAGTAGAAAGTTCTTTTATAGGAGCCAAAAAGGATATCGAGGAAGCAAAGAAGGCCTCTGAAGAGGAAATGAAAACTGAAGCTGTGGCTGAAGAGCCAGACACTCAAAGTAAATTAGGGTTCTATTAACCTTCTATCATAGAATTCATTGTAGAGAAGATGAGCCAGAACCCTGTGCTCTAAGACAAGCCTATTAGTGAAGTTGAGAAGATCTTCAAAAACGGCGTGAGGCGCCAATATGAGGAGATCACTTAAGAGCCAGGCAGAGAAAGATCGAAGAGCAAGGAAGGAAAGAAATAGACTAATAAGAGAAGTAGGAAGGCTTATGAGAAGGCAGAGCAGATTAAGGACTTAGTTGAAAAGTGAGTTATACTTGTAAGGAGGAGTTGCAGAGACAAGTCTTTTAGTGAAACTTACAAGGAGCATGAAGAGGTCGAAGAAAGTATGGAAGCCTGGTTGAAGAAGGCTTCAAATTAAAAGAGAAACTTGAAAAGTGATATAGATCATAGGAACCCCTAAAGAGAGGGGTTAAAAAGAAGATGATTTTAAAGCTTAATTTCTAAAAGAATTCACCATATTCTAACTCTTTCTATTAGTAGTGTTCAGAGAATGGATGAGAATAGAGACCAGCAGAAGTCAAAGGCTGAAGTTCTGCACCTGCCCTTCCAGATTCTGAGAGCCGAAGTCTTGCATAACTTGCTCCTTCATTTTGCGTAAGTCAAGTACTTCACTTTCCAAGTTATCATGCTCTTGCTTCAGCCTCTTAGTTTCTTATAGAAAGAGCTGTCTGTCTGACTTCAAGGCTGTCTCATAATCTTTCACCTCTTCAATTTCATCTCTTGTTCTCTTTCTTTTAGATGAGTCCTTCATGAGATTCACTGCTTTGCCTCTCTCGGCTACAAAGGAAATGTAAAGAGAGTAAACTTACTGCTGAAGCTGAGGCATCTAGAGAGTGCGTCAACAAATTCAGGTCTCATTTCAATGACTAGGTCTCTGCTTTGCTCAAGCCTTTCTTTCCGTTAAAGCATTGCATCATGAATCATGTTGGTGACACCGTCGGTGTCTAAGGTATAGAGCAAATCACAGATCCATTGCCTGTCTAAGTGGACCCAGTCTCGCTCATCAGGGAGAAAGTTGAGTAGTCTGGGGATGTCTCACGCATAATCGAGGAAATCCTGAACTGAAAGTCCTTCTATGTGAGGCACTGCGGACACTTTGACGTCTTCTCTTCTAATGTACTATGAAGACGGTTACAATTAAGGAGAGATGCTTACCTCCTTCTTTGCCCTTATGATGAATTTGAAAGAAGTAAATGTTGGTTGAATCAGGCTTGGGTAGGAAGGCCCGACAATCCTGGGTGAGGAAGTGTAGAGCTCTTTCTTGCTTTTGCACTTCTAGGCTAGTTCTTAAACATTGATGCCAGTCAGTTAAACTTGGTTCATTAAATTCTAATAGGAGGGTGCCATCAGCCGTTTTAAATAGCCAAATATTGGCTCATGAAGACAGCACTGTTACTATAATGAGATAGTCATTTTCACTATTATGAAATGCCTTCAGCATGATCCGATTTCCGCATGCGGATTTCCTACCAGCACCAAAGTAATTCATTATTAGGAAATTAAGCACTGAACTTATGGAATCAAGTTCTAAAAAGAAATAGTCTAAGCTGGTTGAATTTTTCCAATAAGAGGAAGAAGATAAAAGCTCTAGCAGTTCAGATAGTGAGCGAAGCTCAAGTAGTGAAACAGATGATGAAAGCGATACTGCAGATTACATAACAACCAATATGTTATACTAAAGGAACATTACAGTTGCTGATGTTGAGATAGAGACTGTAAGCAAAAGAGAGATGCTTAACTACTACTATGATCTGGAAGATTCATTAGAATCTATGAATTTCAAAGGCTTTATTATTGATCCTAAGGAAACTTATAGAGTAATTAAACTAGGAGGATTTAAGGAATCGTTACTAGATGGCCACTAAATATAGACTCTTGGTCAGATCACACTTGAGATCTACACTGACTATACCTAATCAGAATTAGAACCTTAAGGTATGCTCGAAAGAGCACCTTTAATAGATATGAAGGAATTAGAATAGAAAGTATTATAGAACCATAAAATGAAAGACTCACTTCCAGTCTTTGGGCAGCATACTTAGCTTTAAGCTATAGTGCCTCGAAGATAACTCAAGATCATGAGGAAAGAAAAGGAGCAGCAGCAAAAAGAGATAAGACTGGCTCAGGAATCTCAAAGACTAAGGATGTCTGAAAAGCTAAACTGCTAGCAGATTATGAAGAGGCTTGGCACTTCATACTATAAGTTAAGAAGGTACCTTAACAATCCCTTAAAAAAAGCAAACTTTTGGAATCTTAAGTAAGTCAATAGAGGCAAGTATAAGAAGCTGCACTGCAGAGCTCGCACTCATATAGTGAATATGCTTACTTATGACTAAGTGCCTATCTAAATATCAGATATACAGAAAAGCTTAGTGTCAAAGATCCAGCTTCACTGTTCAAAGTAGATGATTCGAAGGTTCCTTAAGAATGAACTAATGATGACACATAAGTAAGTTAAGTAGATAACGAACCTTCATAACAATAACAGTAGTAAGCTTCAACGCTAGTATGCAGCCTAACAATTCATACTCTTTCTTTGTGAAGGCAAGAGAATTATTAACATTGATGAATCAGTATTCCAAAACCCCAAAACCCCTTAGTGAGGTTTATAAGTGCTTTGATTTGTAGGGTATAGTTGGGGTCTTATTGGGTTAGTAGAGAAATAAGGCCAATTTGCAAAATGAGAAATAGAAATTAGCGAAATTTAGGGTCTATTTACGACGAGTAATATTTAGATTTACTGCTTAAGCTTAGGTATGGTACAAGTATTATTATAGACTAAGCCAAACCTGTACTAAATTATGCAGCAATAGCAAAGTTTTTACGCAAGAGTGCCTCAACTGTTAGGTATCACTGCTTGCTAGCTGTTTAGCATTTTAATTCTGGTTGTTGAACGCATCCTGCAAGAAAATAAAAGTTCTCTCAGGCTCATATTGACTTCCTCTGCGACTTGAAGACTTTGAAGTATTGGGGACACTTTCCATTAGACTAGCGAGCTGTGATGTTTCATCGCAGGTTTCGCTGACATGAGTATCTCTCCTTAGACTATAGCCAATATTTATAGAAGAAATGGTATTACTTTTAAGACTGTCAACAGAGTGAAGAGGGTGATTGATTTCACAGTGCCATTTTATAGTAATAATTTAAACTATATATATGATTAAATGCAAAGAGCCATTACTAATAACATCAAGTTCATACACGCTGATGAAGCTGTGTTTACCTTCAACACCTTTATTAATAAGTCTTGGTACAAGAAGTATGATAATATAGAAGTCTATGATTAAAAAGTGAAGGTAGTCACCCATGCAATTTTAGCTGGTATAAGTGAAGATTCAGGCCTAGAGAGTTATGTTATTCACCCTCGCTCTATTAAGCGAGAGTAGTATATAGAGTTCCTACATAAGCTCAGAGAGAAGTATAGTAACAAGAGATCATCTTGTTTGTTGATAACCTCTCCGTTCATAAGACTAAGGAGTCTAAGAAAGCTTATGAAGAGCTAAACATAACTCCTGTATTACAACGTTCCTTATAGCCCATAATTTAATGGAATTGAATTCTATTGGAGTTAAATCAAGACTCACTACAAGAAGCTGCTGCTGTATAACCTTATGCATGACTTACCCATCGATACAGTAGACTTAATTCAAAGCAGCTGTAGAGAGTGAGCGTAGATAAGACAACAGTTTGTGCGAGAGAGGGAAGAATGAATGTTTATAAATAAGTTTTAAATTTAAATGAATGAATAAGTTCACATATTAAACTGACCCATAAGGGGGTTTGGCTTCTCTTTCTTCCCCTCTTCTTATGGCTTGCTTGGGCCCATATTTCTTCTCTTAGTGCCAGCTCCTGCATCTATGATCATTTCATCTGGTTTTTAGACATCTTTATAAAGCCTCTTGCTCACCTCATAAATTGTCTGCGACTTTCTTTCTCTGTGAACCTTTGCATGCATTTTCATAAGATATATGCCAGTGCCAGATTTTCCTACAAAGTTATATGTCAAAGCTTACTTGAAAGATAAGGATGCTTCTTATGTTCCTCTAGCCAAGCTGAGCTTATTAGAATGCCTTGCTTTTTCTAGTCTTCAGGAGGGATAGAATATCGTTTCTTATGTGCTTCTTCAATTATTTCTTTGAGATACTCCTCTTTTATTGTACCAAGAACACCAAAGAAAAAGTTCCTCTCTGGTAGTTTATTAGAGAGTTTTTTCTTAGTAGAAAGGTAAACTACCACTTCCTCATCTTACATGGCATCCTCATAAAGATTAGTGACTAAAATCTCAGGGTAGTTCGGAATTTCGATTAGTTTAATCTCTTTATTTTTAAAATCTTTCTTCTCCTCACAAAGTATTGCTTTCAAGAATGAAATTTTTGTACCTTCCATCGTTGGAAGTAATAAACCAACTGTATGATATGTTAATAGTCATCAAGTTATATTACCATGTAAAGTTAGGTATCGATAGAGATCTTCCTTACTTCTGAATCTTGATATCATTTCTTAAGCCTCGACTCTTTTCATTTGATCATTGAGAGATTCTATCTTTGTTCCTCTTCCTATTAATGAATTTCAAATTATAACTTATAGACTTCTGGATCCTATTGTATAAAATCTTACTATTAAATATGGGCATCTTATAGGAGGTCAACCCTGCAAAGACACGTGGAGAAAGTTTGCAGAAGCTGTTACAAACTTCAGAGATGGAGCTCCATTTTTATCAATTTAGTTCAATTAAATTAGTACTAAATTTGTTCAAATTTAATTAGTACTGGTACTAATTCCGTTTAATTTTAATTGGTGCCAATTTAATAGAACCAAAACTTAATTAGTACCTAGTTTTAAACTAATGAGGTTTTAATGGAAAAGTTCAAAAATGGTTCAAAACCTAATTGGTACCAGTACCAACCTGAATTTATTCTCAGTTGGTACCAAAATTAAAAATATTGAGCATAAAATTAGAAAATTTATAGTTATAAACTATGTATAAATATGAAGTCTTAGAGCTTAGATCAAACCATCATTAATGCTGTTGCAACTCCTATATAGTCCAGAAATAGCTATAGAGGTTTTAAGAGCTTTATAATAGAAATTTAAATTTGAATTTAAACATGGCGGTCAACTTAAATCGTAGAGCGGCACTTTTAGGAGCAGTTCAATCAATGCTCAACTTTGGCTCCACCAAGAAACCAGAAGTAATTTATATTGAAAAGGAGTTAGAGCTAAAAGCTCTAGAGTTTGAAGCTGAGGTCTTTAAAATTTAAGTTAAAAACAAGAAGTAGAGTGCTGAGATGGGTGTTTAAACATAAGTTGAATTGGTTGAAGAAGATAAGGAACAGCAACCAATAGAAAAAATTAAAACATTTTAATGTGAAGACTGCTAAAGCTTCTTCTCAACTGAGTCTAGCTTGAAGAGGCACATTAAAGAGGTACACTCTGGCAAGGCCAAGATCTATTTTAAACATCACAAAGTGGATGGAAGGTACCAATGCACAACATGCATGAAGTCTTACACTCACTCAGCAAAGGTTAAGAAGCATATGCAAAAACATCATCTTAGCGAATTCTTGATTTAAGATTAGGAGACTTAATAACTTGTACCTGCTAAAAGAAAATCAAAAATTCTTGAGTCTTAAAGAGACCTACAGGAGAAGCTCAAGAGACAGTGGTCGCTTTGAATCAATGAACTAGCCTGTAGATCATACTGTTTTAGCATGCTTCCAAGCGAAAGCAATGAGTATTCCTGCATTAAATACAATTGAACTTAGTAGCTGCATTTAAAATTACTTGCACTTAAGTGTGCCTAACAAGGCAAAGCTTATAGTAGTTGATGAGTATGCATACAAGGTATACCCTTTCAGCTATCTCATAAAAAATGAGCAGTATTAAAATGAGTTTGCTAACGAATATATGATTCTTAGAGAGGCTTAAAGAAGAGATTGCAAGAACTTGCTGAAGTTAAATGGTGTTATATTAAGCTATGGTTTCATCGCACTAAGGCTTAAGAAATTTGAAATGACTTTAAGAGACTATCTTTATCATAATAGATATCCTGATGACTTAAATGATATTCTTACAGATATGATTAAGGGTGTCAAGGAGTTGCATGAACTGGGATATGTTCACAGAGATTTGAAGCCTGAAAATGTTATGCTTAACCTCTGCCCTTTAGAAGTCGTAGTTATCGATTTCAATAGAGCCTTAAGATAAGAGATAGTGACTTTGGCTAAAGTTCTTGGTACTCCTGGATACTTCCCAATTAGAGAGAAATGGACTAATGGCTCAGTTCAGTGGGATGTATGGTCAGTTGCTGCTATCATATTAGAGTGCGATATGGAAAGTATGTCATACTTTGAAACAAAGCACGAGAAATAATCAATAAGTTTAGCAGCTAAACATATAAAATAAGAAGAAATCTGCGATAAAATTAAGACGATAGTTGAGATGGTAATAGTTAAAGCTCCAGCATATCCAAGATAATCATTAGATGACATTCTAGAACAACTAAAGACAGCGAGATTCAAGAGGTATCACAAAGACAAGTAGATAAAATTTCTTTGAGTTAAGCACAATAATAATCATTAAATATTCATTAAATTCATATAAAACCTGCATTTTGTCTACTAACTCCAATAAGACCCCAACTATACCCTACAAAAAAATCAAAGCACTTATAAACCTCACTAAGGGGTTTTGGGGTTTTGATTGCACTAGACTGATGAGAGAAGAAGAGGCTGGACAGCTCCTTATGTTAAGAATAGGGTTACAAAATCTTAGAGGCTTAGTCAAATGAATTTGATTATTGGAGTGTCAAGTACTGGAGAGTTGTTCTATACTGTTAATAGGGGAAGAACTAATCAACACTCATTTATGTATTTCTTGTGCAAGCTTGCACTTACATTAGATGATTTAGATTTGGAGTGGAGAAAGAATACTGTTATCATGATTGATAACGCTCCCTATCACAGATCTTAAGAAGTAATGGCAAAGTATGACAATCTCAAATTACTGCTCATGTTTCTTGGGCCTTATCATTACAGGCTAGCTCCTGCAGAGCTTATGTATTCTTGGATTAAGAACAGAGACCTGAATCCTTTGAATACGAGAGCTTAATCATAGTAAGTTATGATAAGTTAACCTTTATAGAGGTTATTGGGCTGCCTTTATGAAAGAGCTTGGCATGAATATAAGTAGAATAAATCAGAATCTTGTAAGAAGATGCTATTATCATGTCTTAACTGCTGCTTTGGAATCTATTTCACTTAAGGACTTGTGATTATATAAAGAGATTTAAAGTTAAGTGTTAAGTAAGGTTTATTATAGTGAAAAATCAAGATCATATTTGATAATACTCAAAGCTTTTATATAACAAAATTTTTCATTTAAAACTTGTTGTCAAACTTTTCCTTATAAGAATTAACTCATTAAATCGAAATCTCTTATAGTTTTATTTCCCATAAAAGCTTTGAATTAATAAGCAAACTTTACTATTGATTTGTATTTGAACAACATAAAATTTAATTAAAATATAAAAAATCTAAAGTAAATTTCTTATAAGAAAATGTATTAAATTTTATCAAATAAATCTCAAATAAATTAATATCATCAATAATAAGAACATTAAAATATTATAACATGCTTACTTAGTTGGCTATAAATATAATTAGATTTAAATTTAGAAATAAATAAATACTTTTACTAATAATAAATAGTTATTTGAAATTATTTTGCTTGGATTAAAGAAATAAGTGAATAAAATATGAAAATTATACTAAAAATTATATCTTATTTAATCTTAAAATTTATTTGATCATCAAATTTACATGGATAAAGTATTGCTGAATGATAAAAAGAAAAATATATATCAATTAAAAAGCTAAGTTCCAATTTTTACGAATATTCGATTTTTATATAAATTTACAAGTAAATAATGAGTGTATAATTATAAAATCAAATTAAACTTTAATTTAACATAAATGTTAAAAATTTTAAAATTAAAAATTAAAAATAATTTTAATTTAATTAAAATTAAAATGAAACTTGGAGTTTCCCTTATTGCCCTTACTAGTTCTTAAAATGAACTTAAAACTGCCCTAATTTTTAAAAATAAGTTTAAAAATATAAATAAACTTATACATATTGGAGTCCTATTGGTATAGGAGAATGAGGAATTAACTTACTTTAAAAAGTAGTAAGTTAATTAAATAATAACTTAAAATAAAAGACTAATTAAATTAAAATAATTTAATTTTCCCAAAATTACTCTCTATAATCAAAATCCTCAGCCCTATTTTTGTAAATCAGATACAAAAATTAAACCTATTAAGATTAAATAAATTAATCAATCAACTTTCATGATCAATTTTCAAAATGATTAACCAGTGTCTCTTGAATCGTAGTTATATTCCCCTAAGAGTTTGGAATGCCGACACCAAGGGCTTGTGTACCTTTGTAGATTCAGGGTTTTTTATTGCCGCCAATCTAGATGTGTGTTAAAAACCATGTTCTATGCGATATCGTAACGAGTAATCCAAAGAATACCCCCCTTGAGATGAACACGCTGCTTATAGCGCTCGCCTGGCCAGTGGGTAGTGTTCTACTAGGTACCAAACTCTTTGGATCCAGTTTTTTCGTATTTTTGCTTTTTTTTATTTTTTTAAACTTTTATAGGCAAATTTAATGGACAATTTGAATTTGGATTGATCACATTTAGATATGAATTGCGAATGCAACTTAGAAATTATAAATATTCTGCAAATAAATCTAATTGCAATTAAAGAATCAAACTTCAATTCTCAAAATATTTGTTTCCTCAATTTAAAATATCTCAATACATTCTCAAATCAATTTAAATTTGAAGTGAAATCAATTAGATTTATATTCAAAATTATAAACAATGGAAGAGAAATATAAGTAAATAATTGTAAATTGCTCATTACAATCTCATAAATTAAAAAGGTAAGTATTTATAAATATAAAATATAAAAATAAATTTATATTGTACTTTTAGATTTTTTATAATCATAATTTAGTAATGTATATAAGTTATAAAATAAATGGCTATATAAAATTATTCTAAATAAATTCCTTCTCCACTATTATTAATTAAATTTAATTTGAATTTATTTTTTAAAATTTATAATATTTATAAATATAGAGGTTTATAAAATAATTCTATATATCTTAAAAATTCTTACATTTTTCAAATTTTATGAAATGGCTGTTAGTTTGGTTTAATTGCTAATTTATAATTTTTTATAAGATAAAATAAATATATCAAATTTTAAATTTAAGTAAACTTTGAACTAATAAAGATAAAATTTATCTTTTATATATAAGAAAATTATGAATAAACGATTTGCTTTAATTTTTATATTTTATTTAGATAAGTTTATATAAATTAAATAATCTTGATAATTTTTGCAGTTAAATTTTATGCTTTATGTTTGTTTAAGTTTTATATAAGAATTCAATTAACTTCAATTAAAATATTTATATTAAAAAGTATAGATAGTTATGAATACGCTTTTGTCTGGAAAATTTGCAATTAAATTTGTATTTTTTATTTTTATTTTATATATAAAAGATTATAAATTATATTTATAGATATTTGACTTATATTTGTGAATCAATCCTCAAATTTGAGAATTGCAAAAGGAAATTTTCTCAGTAATTTAGAAATGGAACTGTGTCGAATCTCAAATATTTAGAATTGAGTAGTCAAATTTGAGAATGAAAGTAGATTGTCTTGAGATCATTTTGTGAATGTCATATGATGCAATGTGAAATTTCTGCGATCAATTTGTTTCCAATTCTCAAATTGCTTAAGATTGAATTCAAAATTTCATAAATTTGTAAATAAAATCATAAATAAAAATAAAAAAATGCATTTTATATATGAATTGATATAAGAATGATATAAAATGATGAAATAATTAAAATATAAAGATTAATTTATTTTATATAGTTTAAATACAAATTTTGACCTAAGAGTAATAAATATCTTAAAAATTTTTATTTGTATGCAAAAAATATGACGATAAATTATAATATAGTGATATAGAGAAATATGAGAAATATAAATTATTTGCTTATCAA
>ARYC01004522.1:0-16897 GCA_000711775.1 Oxytricha trifallax | reverse complement strand
ATTCAAACTCACCAAATTCACTTATAAATTTACCGGAAATATTTAAATTAACAATTTAAGGGCTATTCAATATCGATAAATCATTTTATAATATATTATTCAAGTATTTTAAAGATTTTTCATGAATTTACTTCTAATATTCAGCTGACTTTATATTAGTGATTTGATGAAATTTTTAAAACGAATACAGAAACTGGTTGTTTAAGTTTTATCTGGTTTTTTATTGAAACATATTTTTAAGCGAATAGTGCACGATTGATGGCTAACTAATTAACTACCCTCTCAAATAATTAAAGAAGGGATATTTAAGTATAATATATAAGTATATATGATATCAATAGGATTAATTACCAGATTGTGAATAAGTTATATAATATTATAATTATTTTAATGATTTAAATTTATTATTCAGAGCAAATGTTATTAAATCTAGTTATTTAGGAAACTATTTTTAATATTCATGCACTTGCTAATTCTTTTCACTATTAATTAGGATAGAAATTTAATTTTATTATCATTTTATTAATTGAAACTAATTATATTGTTTTTTCTGAATTATATTTGGTTAACTCATTTTGTAAAATCTTGTTAGTTAATTAAGAATTAAGATTGGGGATTAAGAATCATTAGGTTTAAAAACTTTTTAAAATTTTCAATTCTTAAAGCCTGATCTTGTGCATGAAAGGTTAGATTTTTTGATCTTCCATTTTTTGTTGATTTCAAATTTCAATTTAATTCTTATTTATTTTTCTATATATTACAAACATTTTTGATCATTTACTCGCGGGACAGTTATTTTGTTATTGTCCAACGACATTTTCATCTGATAATTTTCAGGTATTATTCATCAATATACATAGAAAATTTTTTAATAAACTTCCAATAATTCTTTAAAGATATAGGTATATTATGGGAGGATCAGAACAAAGTTCTTTTTTTTCTAAATAAAAATGTTTCCCTAAAAAAATTAATTAATGATTCAAAAATAGGCACCCAAAAAAAAACAAAAAAGATTAGTGATAAATCCTTATAGAACTATGACAATAAAAATTGATTTTTGAGATTCTTGATTTTCAGTAAGAAAAGATTAAAAAACTATAATTTAAAAATTATTTTTTAAAAAAATTAATTAAAAACATGACAGAGATTATAACATCTGCCACAATGGGCAACAAACTATATTTCTTCTAAATTTATATTTATTCTTAAATTTTATATAGATAAATCACAATCGTTTAGACTTGATTTTCCAAGTTTGAACCCTTAAAACTTTATTTGAGGACTTGAACTTGATGAATAATGAAATTAAAAATATATTATTATTGGCTGAAATTTAAAATAATTAGGCTTTATACAAATTTACGCACCTTGATCAGTTTATTTTATAGAGACAATTATTCGAGCCAATGGTTTTAATAATTAGCCATAACTTTAATAATTTAAGCCAATAATAATTAATGGGATTTTATATTACTTGCGACTTAATTTATTAAATTTTTTATTAGATATTTAAATTAAATACCTTAATATAATGTTGCATATTTATATTATATAATCATAAAAACAAATCAATTTATGTTTTTGATTTATAAATCATAATAATTATAAGTTTGAAATGTTTTGTTGTTTCTAAACGAATTCGATTTATCCATGAAGTAGTCATTTGCAAATTTAGGATATTATAGTTCTTATTTATTTGATAGATTATGAAATAGTTATCTTTAGTTTTATATTATATAATTATTTCAATATATTGGTTTTATTTTTTCAATAAAGTAGTAATTATTGTTATTATTATTTTTTTCTCGTTTTATTGCTAACTTAAATCCTTGATTAGAACCATCCTGAATATAATATCTCCTATCAAAAATAAAAAATATATTTCTAGATTATTGCATTGATCAAATTTTTAAATGATTTATATATTAATTTGAGGAATTACTATAACTTTAATGTTCAAGAAAAGCTTGTAAAACCCCAATGCTATTATTTATAAAACTTGGGTGACGATAGAAATTAATAAAGATAGATAAAAATATTATTAAAATTTGGTAGCTTTAGTAATTTAGAAGAGGGGCCTGTAGTAGTAGTATAGGGATTTGTACTAAAGCTACCTAAATGACGAGATCCTCATTTTAATTATTATAACTCTCTAAAACCCTATAATAATACTTTTCAAATCCAATTCAACCCATAAATCCTTCCAATGAACCCCCCCCCTCCTTGTCGATATTCGTACCTCTTACAGTTTTAAAGAAGACCCAGAGTTGGCGGATGACCCAACTGAGGATCTCCTTCTCGATAATCTAGAATCTGACGATCTCCTGCTCTCAAAGACATCTTTCAAACAGCGCTTAAACGAGCTCATTATTAACATTAAGGTAGTGACTAGAAGCCAGGAGGCACTCTAAAGAGTGGTTAGCTGTGTTCTGGGTCCACGATCCACTCGTTGCTATGCGTCTGTAGTGCAAGAGACCTTGAATGAGATTGCAAATACGAGGAAGGAAGAGGGCGGCCGCCATATTGGTGGCTCTCATGATGTTGATTCAACTCATTACCAAACCATGGGTGACTTCTTGGTTCCTAATTTAGATGCTTCGCCTCCTCTCACCAAGTAAGAACCAATCAAGAGTATTCAATAATATTTGTAGGGAAGGAGCACAACGTATCCTATTACTCAAGTTAAGTGATCAGTGGGCGATTCCCAGCATTTATCTCAAGAACTCCTACTGTCCAGATACAGTTTGCTCAGAGCCGCCTAGCCATTCAAGCCAATGAATGTCTGGATGGGAGCCTTGTATTGAACAATAGCTGAGCCCCACTTATCACTAAGACAACAAACAAACAACATTAAAAGAAGCATATGTAACAGTGCCCTAACAGTCACATTAGCTACCATAGTTGGCTGTACCTAATAAATTTCGAAAAAAATGGAAGATGCTGCCATGGGTGCCTTGGCGTAAGCTATATGCCTCTTGTGCAAAAGCACTAAGCTCGAATGTTATATCACTAAAGTCTTGTGCTTTCCGCCACGCGAAATCTATATTGTTCTAGTGCAAAAGCTATTCAATTTAAATACCTCTGATTCATGATTCTAGGCAGCCTGCTCTTTATCCGTGCTACTAGTCTCTTTGGCGGCCGGGCTGGTAAAAGATTACCCATGAGGGATTTAGAAGATACCTAAACAGCTTAGAAAGATAATGGGTCCAACAAAGATTTTCAGAAAATTTTGAATATTCCATAATCCCAACAATACATGCTATCATTGATGACTCCTTTTATCGAAATGAGAGCAGCTGGCTGTGAAGAGATTTGTAACTCAGTAGAAAAATTCTGCTCTCTCTCGATTGAGGTACTATTCACCGATGGTTTATTCTGTAAAAAGGTCCAATTCGTTTGCAACATGGCGTGATGAAAAATACTCAGCAGAAAAATCCCGATGTAAAAATCTAGCAAGCTTACTTTTACGACCTGCCAGTAAAGAGCAATGAGGATTGACCTTGAGATAGCAAATAAGATACTGGAGCTGAGAGCTGACCTCGACAAACTGAAGGTGCTACCCTATCACCTGCAATATCTGAACAGGATCGACCAGGACTAACACTCTGAGGCGATAATGGCTCTCGACTGGGCCTGCTTGGAGGCAAAATCTGTGCGCTTGGTGGTATTTTGGCCGACCTTTCAGACTACTGTGGAGAAGGATTTGAAAAATAAGGGCGTCAAGTACAATACAAACGATCTCAAGAAGAAAGTGGGAGCGCTCATGAAGCAGAGAAGGAATACCCTCGTTGACCGATTGAGTAAGGACTTGGTCAAGCTCATAATGAGCTCTCGCCACATCCCCCTGAAGTTTATTCTTAGGTTCAAGACCGCTCTCACAAAAACTACCGTGGAGTCATTGACTAGTGAAGCAAAGAAATTCAGACCTATGGATAGAGCAAGCGACTATTACAATGATAAGACAAAGAGAGGATGGAACAACGTAAGACTTTGAGAGAGAGATTAACAAATTTGTGAAGGGATGCAAATGGCAATGAGTTAAATGTAAATGTATTTGAATTAATTTCTATCGTCACCCAAGTTTTGTAAATAATAGAATTGGGGTTTAAAATAAATATAAATTAAAAATATAGGAAGCCCAATATTATTCATACAAACATTATTTAAACGAGAACAAAGTCGCTATAATAAGAGTTCCTTGGTATATTAAGTTCTATATTTTAGTCAATCACTCTTGTTAATTCTAATTTCGCAGCTAACACAAAAATAGTCCATAATCTAAGGAAAAGGTTTCATTATAGCTGGGCTAAGATTTTTTCCCTCCCATAGGTGTGTAAACTATAATTCAAATATAATTTTGAGATTAAAACATAATATTTATGTTGCTTTTTTCATAATAGCTTAGAAAAAATGTTGAAATGTCTATTTATCTATATCAAGCATCGCCTGTTACAAGTCTCAATTTTACCATCTTTAATAGTATTTATCAAACTCAGCTCTTAATTCTCACATACATACAATAATTGCTTATTATACATATATATTTTCATGCTTTATTTTATAAAAGAAATAAATTTTCAAGGTTAATAGGTCATTTAAACCAAAAATAACAATTTGTGGTTTAAGGAATGAAACAACATAGTGAAAAGAAAAAATGAGGTAGAAACTGTAACGATACACTTTTTTTAATAATATTATTAAACTATCTTCTTTTAATTGAGGATGCAAGACAAATCGATCCAACATTAGAAATAAATATACACATATATTAAATTGTATTTATTTGTTATTACAAGATATATTCAAGAAGATTTTCTAAAAACATCAAAATAGAATCAGCTCTATTAGTTTATTTATAATTGTCCTAAATTATTTTTTAATATTTCCACTTTAAAATAGTTTATTGTATGTTGAACTATAGTTCTTTAAAAGTACTTCATAGCTCCTTGATAGCAATATTTCAGTTTGAAGCTGCTTTGAAAACTAGAAACTCAACATCAATCTTTATGATTTTTAAAGGTGTTTACCATTTTATTACGTTAAAATTTAATCTCGCACTTTATTTCTTTTCATTTTAGTATAACTTAAATTAAAAATTCAGAAGTAAATTCTGCTAAAATTATAACTTTTCAATGATAGTTCTTAGTTTATAAATTATAATTGGAGGTAAAATATTTGATAGTTTTTTTCATTTTAATAATATAGAATAAACAAAACAAATTATCTTATTGAATACAAAACTTAAAGCGATATATCATTGATTAATTGATAAATTTTAGATAATATTTACAATATATAGACTCTTCGAGAACTATTATTACAACCATTAATGTTATATTATTTCATTGGAAACGAATAAGTAAAAATCATTAAATAATAATAGCCAATAATTTGAAGTATTAATTAACTTTTTTTTCAACTCACTCATAGTGAGTAGTTTTCAGAGTATCTATTAATTTTAAGCAAACAGACTGATAGAAAATATAAAAATAAAGTCTACCCTTAGCTGCAGCAAATTTACACATCTTTTGTATGATTATTCATCAATAACTTCAATAATTTAAATATTAAAAATACTTTGATATATAATTATTTAATCATTATATTTTCAATAAAATTCAAGTTTAAACTTTAAAATAAGTTTCTCAGGTTTTTTAATTGAGTCATTTGTTCAAGACTATAAAAGCTATCAAAGATAATTTTAAATTAATAAGTTATATTTTAAATTTCTAATAATATTATGAAAAATATCACAACACATAGCAATAAATAAAAGTTTTATTACAAATAAAAAATTATTTTAGTCATATACTTTAATGTTGTAAATAAACTAATTTATAAGTTATTTTTTAATTTAACAATCCAAGAATTGCTAAGTTACATTATCACATTCTTGATTTGTAAAAAAGATTTAAATATACGATATAAATCAGTAACAAATCATGAAATAATTAAAATAATATTTCAAAACATCTGTATTAAATTGCAGATTTCTTAATATTATTATAGAAATGAGGATATAGCATTGCTAAGAGTTGTTTGTACAAATTTGAATGAATTAAATAATATAAAAGTTAATATAAATTTAGCAGGGCGATCATTATCCTCTTGATAAGGCCATTACATCTATTTAAATCATGAAACAAATGGAAGTTTAAAAATAAAGGAATTTGTAGAATTTATAAATGTGGTACAAGTTTAAATATAAATAATTAAAAGTGTAAAATAATTATGAATTAAATTTTATTTCAATTGACTATGCATTTATTATTAATTTATTAATATCGGCATGTTGAATAATAAAATAATATGTCAAATTTGAATAAAGTTTGATTAATATTTATTAACATGCTCTAAATAACATATCAAATTGGTGATAATGGAAGCTTTTTCATAACACTACAAAGTAATCAAAGATGTGGCTATCAAAATTCCTTTGAAATAATAATAATTTTCAATCAAGAGTATGAAAAAGCATATTACTATCAATTAACGCCAATTTAATGATAAATTTAAATAAAATTAACTAGTATTGCCAAGAATATTTACGCCACGAAAGAAACATTGTCAACTTTTAATTGTTGTTAATAAATACCTAACGAGATGTCTATAAAAACTAGTTATATCAAAGATACATATGGCTATATTTATAGGGAATCCTAGAGAAATCGCACTTCAATTTAATTATTGCATTATAATTTACAAGAACAGTTTTAGTAACTATTTTTGAAATGATACTGAAGTTGAAAGTGCCAGTGCTACATTTGAAGTAGATCTAGAAGTCTTTGTTTCGACATTGCCATATCATTTATTAATCTCAGTTCGTTAAACGTCAAAGCATGTACCTGTTACGATAATATGATAATATTTAGACTGAAATAAAGAGACCTGGTAACTGTATTATCTTTCAAGATTACAGTGTATCCTAAATCATAAATAAGATGTCGTAACAGTATTAAGTATTTCAGTCAGATTTTTCATTTATATAAAAAGAAAATCTAAATGCGTACTCGAAAATGCTAAGGTGTCTCCACTACAGTTAAGAGGAAACTTTATTAAGATTTATGTAAAAGAATTGGCAATATCGAGCATTAAGCATGCATTGAGTAATTCACTGTTGTGTTTTTCACAATATCAAGAATTTGCAAATGATATATTTGTAAGTGCTTTGGTGCTGGTAAAGGAATTGATGATGCAGCTATATTTTCACTTGTAGGTCACTCTATTATCTCTGAAACTTTACCGCCATAGATTTTTTTATTAAAATTAAATTGTTTATTATGTTTTGTCACCAGTTCAAAATTTTCCTGGAGCAGCGTTGATAAATTTAACTTTTTTGAGTGTCTGTATCCAAAGTAAGCCATTTGCTTCTATACATCTTTAAACGAACAAAACAGTTTTATCAACTATTGAAAAGAATATGAGCTAATTGTGATCCGACAAAATATATAGCTACTGGTCAATAGTCTAAATACCTTGAGATTGAAGATAACTTCTAATCAGAGTTAATGAAGATAATCTCAAAAAATTAGTAATTTGGTCATTCTTTTTCTAGTCTTCAAGTATAAATATAAAATTAAGTTCCCAATTCAACAGCATCAATAATAAACTATTAATGTGAAGGGAAAGTTTGTCTTATAATTGTACTTTTAAACACTAAATTATAATTAATAAATAGTCTTATGAACATATATAAATAAATATTATCTTTACAGGATATCGGAAATAAGGTAGGTTTACGATGAAATTTATAATAACTTTTTTAAATCTATGCGCTCAGAAATCATCTCTAAACCGGAATTACTTTTATGATTCGAGTAAACATTAAAATTATATGCCTAGAGTATATAAATGTATCTCTACCATTTGTATTATTTTAGTTAATCTATTCAATTTTATATAATATCATATTAGAGTGGAATATGTTTCAAATAATTTATAAGACTAAAGTTCTAATTAATATATTTTAATTAGATTTATACTTTGTTTTGCTAAATCTATAATATATAGTAGGAGACTTATCTTGATAATGTAACGGCTTTAATATGATTAAATTATCAATTTATGTAAAATCATAAATCACAGTCTATCATGAATAAAATCAAAATAACATGAATAAAACAAGTGGATAGTTTGTGGTTGGAATTTGGAATATTTGATCTTTATAAACATATGAAGGAAAAAGTTTTAAAATTTAGAGGGAAATGATGAATTTAATGACTTACTCAATAGCAGATCATTTGCCTAAAACTAAAATTATATATCATTTGATTCAAAACTTGAGATATAATTGATATAATCATCTAAAATATTGTAATTATATTAATTTGTGAAGGAGAGGAAATGTAAAAAAAATAAATTACTGAAAACAGAGACAACGAGAATTTAAAGTAATTTAGAATATTTCAAAAGTAATTTAAATAAAATAGCCATTTTTACAGATCTGATCTTCAAATATTTACTAATTACAACTATGATTTAAACGATATACTATACTTTTACCACTAACATAATGGTGTCAAATTTATAATTAAAATAATTTATTTATAGTAGTTAAATGTCCAAATTAAGTCTTTGATATTAATGCATTGAGAAAATGAATTGTAAAGCCTAGACTTGATCAACTACGTAATTGATTCAGAATAATATGAATCTACTGATAAGGCTGATCATGACAATTGCAATGTTCAAGATGAATAAGATAATTTAGATTTAGGAGTTGGTAGAGGGGACGCTTTAAGCTCCAATCAAGAATAAAAATGACAAAATTGTAAGAATATACGCAGGAACTCGATAATTCCAACATTCAATCTATCTAACTAAATAACTATTCATATTATTTTTAAAACTATTAAATAAATCAACTCTTAATGTAAATATACACTTTAGCTAGATGACAAGTAATTTACAACTTAAATCTGTGCTTTCAGTTGATAAAAATGACGATGAGGTGTAGTTCTTTAAGGAGCTTGCTTGAAATCCTCAGTAATACACTACTAAACTGGATTGCTGTGAAGGAAAGTCTAAGTTAACAGCTATACAATCACTAAATAATCATGTCTAGGATAAAATCAATATTTACTATTAACTAACTAAATATACATATATTAATATATTAATTAATTGTAGTTATACATCTACACTGAACCTTGTCATTCTTTGAAAAGCTCAGAATAGCAGTTGAATAGGGCAGCTACCGTGATTAAAATGCGACTTCATCTGGCCAGTAGAGAGATAAGTATAAAGGGAATATAGCCTCTTTGATTTTCAAGATGATGAATTCTTACAAATAACTATTTACATAATATTAGTTTTTATTTAATTAAATCAAGTTGACACTTTAAGATTTAGCTTGAAAATGCAAGCAATCACTACGTGAGAGATAACAAGCTATGAAGATGTAGGATGAAGTTGAAGTGAGAACGATAAATCTAGATATGATCAAGGAACTCCTAGACAAGCTCAAAGAAGAAGAGTAAGACGAAGACTGTGTGCACTTGTTAAGGGTAATTTGTTTATTTTTTAGAATTGAAAACATGTTTTTTATTATCACATTAAGAGTTTTGATTGTTGCAACATCGATACTGCTACTTATAAGTTTTTAAATATGAAAACAGGAGAGAGCAATTGAGATAGATTTAACTAATGGATTAAATTGTTGGTTACAGTGATAAAACTGGTATCATTACAAGTTATTCATTATTTCTATAAAGTTAATAAAGATTAAATCATTAAAAAAACAACATTTATTGGCAGCAAATATGTGATTTCTCTTTTGCTATTTCAACTGAAGAGACAAGCTGACCACCTGATTTCATTTAGGTTTGAAGGACTTTCCTTTACTCCTGCTGGAAACTATTCATTAAATCAACCACCTGCAAAGTCTTCGTAGTTATTAAACACATCACACTATTAAATCATATGTTTCTACTGAGATATTTTAGATCCAAGATTAAACAGTCGTTTAATTAAACAAACTGCTAGCTTGATGCTGCTCTTATTGCAGTTATGCTGCTTAAATGTATCCTTAAAGAGTAAGTTGCTATCCAAATACTACGCCTGCCTTGTCTTTCAAATATTAAAAGCAATTGAAACAACTTCATATAGCTCATGAATCAATTTATTCAAACTAATCTGCTTGTAAGCATTTAAATTATTCAAATAAATTATAGATAATTGAGAGAGTCAATTAATTACACAGGCATTTCAATTGGTGATGTTATAATATAATTAAGTAATTCAAATTTTGAGGAATTACGACATGTTTTGTAATTATATTGAGGGGTGTTACTATACATTGTCCAAAGTATGCGGTTAGATGTTGTTAATATCTATAAAAAATCATTGTTATTGTAGATTTATTCCTGTAAGATACGGCATAAACGTCAAGCCAAAATATTTCTTTACTCGATAGAACTACGATTATATACATCAATAGATATATATTTAGTTTAAATCTGCAATGAATTCTTTGGAATAATATGCTAAATAATCCGATTATGTCTTGCAATATTTACATTATTTGATCTTCTTATTAAAATAAATATAGTTAAATAATTTATCATATCTACAATTGTGGTAGTAAAAGAGTTAGGTTTAATTGAATACCTTATTTAATATAACATTTTTAGCAAAGGAATTAATATAATTTGGAATAAAAAAGTAAAACTTAATATTCAATGATGGTTAACCTGAAGCAAAGTGAAACAGCTAACTGTAAACTCAGATTTTATATAATTTAGATTGAATGGGATAAGATCAACTAATTATTAATTATTTCATATAAATTTTAATGACTTCTGTTTGTTGGATTTGCATTAATTTAGTTTGTTTGCTCCATTTTATTGGTGGTCTATATTAAGCAGTATTATTGGATTCAATAAAACAATAAATGTAATATTTTCTGTGGTTTAATTGCTTTCTGAATTAGGTACTTTTTCTTTTGTATGATGAAACAATTTTAAGGTGGTAATTTTATCTGAGGTGAAGAATCTAGTTTAGTAAGAGCGATTAGATGGGTAAATATTCACGAATAAATATAGAAGTGTAATGGACTTGCTAATACGTAGAATCAGCTATTTTACTATCAATGGATCTTATCGGGATATTCTTTGGAGTTATATCGAAAAAGTGAAGTCACTATTCTATTAAATTAGTAGAGGGGAGTTTCCTGCTCAGCATCAAAATATTAGAAATATATATACTTCAATTTCGATTACCATTGCCATATACTAAACAATTGTAAATTATATATCATTTTCAAAGTTTAGTATTAATCTTTGTCAAATTATATATTTAAATACATTGTTAAATTAATTGTTTTTAATAAATAATTAATTTGATTTTTCTTAATATTTTATTTTTTTTATCAAGGCAGATTGATATTTTATACTTGATTATAAATAACTAGATCATGATTGATGATAAATATTTTTAGAAATTTATAAAAATTACATATTTTTTTGTAAGGGGCAGAAAACTCCCCTCCCCAATCACTAATATTAGCTATTATATATTTAGGTTCATTGATGATATTGATATTGAGAATGGTCAGTAAAACTTTTATAGATTATTTGTAATACCATAAATAATCGAATATAAACTGTTTAATCTTTAAAATAGGGAAATTATTTAGTACTTTAAAGACAAAAAATTTAGTCTAAATATAAGTAAAAAGTATATTATGAAAGAAAAAATTTTATTAGAAAAAATATAGCAATTCTTATAAGAAATAATAATACATCAAATTAGAAGAAGAATAAATTGTGAAAATAATATTAGAGAATGTATCGTTTATCTTTAACTAGCCTTAATGATGCTAATATGTTGCATTAATAATAAAATAAAGATGCCAAAATCAATCAAGCAAATTAATTAATTAACAATATTTCAGTTTAGTTCCCACTTTTAAATATAAAATCTTTTATACAGCATATCTCAGTTCATCGATAATTTAAAAATATAATTAATTATTTATTTTAATATATATATGCGTATTGATTTAACAAACAACTTAAATTAAATTATAAACATAGATAATTGGGATATTATATAGTTATAAAATAAACTCATAGTAGTAAATGAGTAATCTCAAAATAAATTTACACATTCACTTTTTAATACTAAAATCAAACCATCAATCTTAGTCGTGACGAAGACGTATCTAAAGTGAGTTGACGTGGCAAGTCGTGAAATCTAAAAACTCCGAAAAACCACCTCGCCTCCATTGCACCTCTCTCTGTTTCCGAGACGCATCAGAGATAAGAGTTAAGTGCTTAGCAACTTGGAGTGTCCCCCGCAGAGCTCTCAGAGATCAGCTTCCTGAAGACAATTAAATGTAGGGGTGTGAAAACTGTTACCAGGTTCCACCGCTGCTGAGATAGTAGTCGCTGTCCTTTCGCTGTGGTAGCCTCATTACCCGACCTGTTTGAGAGGAAAATGATTATCGTTGGCTTCTATGGTTCTCATCTTCTCATTTTTGAAGGCTGAGCACCACCTTAATCCTGCTCCCTTTTACCTAGGAAGCTGAACTCACGCCAGGTAGCTCATCTAATGCATGGAAATCCTTAGCGTGCAGCCCACTCGAGGAGTGTAGAAGCTGAAAGATAGAACACCGCCGACTGGCCCATAATGACTGAACTCAGCAACCACCTGCCTACCCTCAGCAGGCCTTAGTGTAGTAGAATGTTTTATTAGAAAATCCTCAATGAGATTGGTTCCTCACCCCGCAATTAACTTTCTAATTTAATATTTTTTTGAATATTTATAATCAAAATAAACTCATAAAAACTTATTTTATCAATTTTTACAATTTTTATAAATAAAAATGATTAAGATTCTGCTCTCAGTACTTTAATTTTTAATAATTTTTATCCTAGATTTTTTAGTTTTATCAAAATAAATCATTTGAATTCAATATTAATTGATGAGAATTATATTTAAAGCTAGAGTACATAACTATAAATTAACAATCATGCAATAAATTATTCCCTGTTTTTCCTAAAAATTAATGGGGCGAAACCTGTCTCACCACCACACTTTTTTACATATGTAATTTTTATTCAAAAAAGCATGGATCTGGTATAATTTGTGTTAAAAATCACAAATAAAGTGATAGAAATAATATTTAGGAATTCTTAAGATGAGTAAAGGTAAAAATTAAATGTAACTTTATCATAAAATACACTTTATTTTCACATGGATTATGGCATAAAAGGTGGTAATTATTTGCAATAAATAATAAATATAAAAAAGGTTTTTGATTTGATTGACACACATCGCTTTCTATGGAGGATCAAATTTGCCCATTTGAAATTAAAATAAAGTGTGTTAGATATATTTAAATGAATTGCATAAAAAATCCTCCATAGAAAGCGATGTGTGTCAATCAAATCAAAAACCTTTTTTATATTTATTATTTATTGCAAATAATTACCACCTTTTATGCCATAATCCATGTGAAAATAAAGTGTATTTTATGATAAAGTTACATTTAATTTTTACCTTTACTCTTCTTAAGAATTCCTAAATATTATTTCTATCACTTTATTTGTGATTTTTAACACAAATTATACCAGATCCATGCTTTTTTGAATAAAAATTACATATGTAAAAAAGTGTGGTGGTGAGACAGGTACCGCCCGAATTAATGTATGAATAAAAATATTTTTAAAAATCAATCAAATTGTACTATATTTACCATTTTAAAGTGAAGCTAATTATTGTAATCCAAGGCTTTGGGAAAACATGTGTTAATTTAAATGAATAAATAATATAAAAAAGGAGAATTTGAATTTTTTGCTTGATAATTGAAGTACTGTTCAATTCATGCATGCTTAAGTTGTTAAAAATAATTGAGCTTAACATTCAAAAAGATTTAATATATTTATAGTAACAATCAATATAATCTCTGACCTAAATTAATATTAGAAAATACTTTCACGTATACAATCTTCATTTGTAAAGTTGCAACATATTAATATATTATATATAGAAAAAGAATTTTAATAATTAATACGTTAAAGAAACATCATGAAATTATATTTTGATATAAATGGATGTTTGAACAATTTTAGCATAAGCTTGAATTCCTTTCATTTATTCTTAAAAATATATTACTTCTATATAAACTTAATAACATCTAATTGCTCCACCCTTTCAATTATATCCCTGAATCATTAATTAAAATTGAATCTAATGAATTTAATTATTTGAAACTCAAGATCATCTATAAAATGTGACTGTTTTTATTATTTTATAAACCTAATAGGCAGAGTCTACTGCTTAAAATTCAATTAATATAGTAATAATTCAAAAGGCCCATAATTTATTAAATTATATTTTCATTTTATTGGATTAACCTATAATTTAATTATTTTAAATTGGCATTTGATACTGTAAATTTCAACACAATTGGAAACACCACATAGAAAAATACATATAATATGAATAATTGCTCATTCCTTAATTTCTTAACACTCAAATTAATTTTTCTTAGGACAAATCTAGGCTATATATATTCTGTTATAAATATTTTATCGGAAATTCATTTCGAGTTTACAGATAAACAAATAAAAGGATATTGCTATTCTAAAAGATTTTAATAAGTTTAATTTATTAATTAATTCATAGATTCAAATAGAAGAAAATAATTTGAATGGGTATCAAGTATTTACTTCTACGGGCTTCAAGACTACGTACTTTGATGTGTAAATATGATGGCAATCTTAATATGCTTTTTAAATAGCCACTTTTTGGCTAATAATTCCTAGCTTTAGATTTTTGTTATTTTTTTAATAATTATTTTGCATTCAAAGTGATTGATGAAACGAATAACTTAGGACAATTATGTTATTGAGTTTCCTAGGGAAAGTTGAGAAAGTGTAGGAATGTTTAAGACAGACTAGTACCTGTGAAGCCGAAATTATGAAACATCTTTTATTAACATTTTTATGAGACTTTTATGAACAATTAAACATTTCTTAATCTAAATGATTGTCCAAAAGACAGTGTTCTAAAACTAAGCTGTGTCTGTGAAGACATAATTATTATTATTTTAGCTCTAATCTGGATCTTAATTTTCTTGACGACATTATATTACCCCATTAAATCAATATCAGTAAATGAATAATTTCAAATAGATTATCAATTAATTCTTGAGCTTACTTTTTATCATTTAAGAGTCGCTTGCATTCAGGAAATATAGTTCACATTATAATTAATATTTTAAAGCTATTTCGTGACTTATCTTACCCATAAAAAACAAGTTCTAATGCTTAAATTGTTGAACAGCCTCATAATTATTAGTATTATTATTCAGTGATCTACTTTGACTACAACATGTTTTTTCCTTGATCCTAAATAAGTTGTATATATTCAAATGAAATTGCAAATTTTTTGAATTTTTATTAATAAATATTAAGAACTGCTTTAAATATATATGTTCAAACTTTATAACAAAACAATGAATATTTAAACTATTTAAAATAAATATATATAAAAAAAACTATTTTAGGCTATTAACTGCTGCTGTTTATCTTAGGAATAATTGTGATAAGAAAGTTTGGAAAAATGTGAAAATTTTCAATTTAAACATCTCCATTGAAATAACATTTTGTTATTGTAAACATATTCCTAAATATTCGAGCATTGAAAACCTCAAAGATTTTAATATTTAAAACGGCTTTTGTGTAATGTGTGATCATAAGATTAAGATAATATGAAAAATTTTCCATTAGCTACAGTTAGAGGTCAAAGAAATATCATGTTAAAAGATTTATTTCTAGTTGTATATTTGATTATTAAATACTATAAACCATCAATATATAATAACATGATTTCAATATATCTATATAGTACCATTAATTTAAATAATGTATAAGTATTACTTCAATTTGATGTTTAAAAATACAATAACTATTATATAAAAAATATTTTACTAATTATCCATACTACTTATTTTTAATGGACTTTAATTATTTAATTAATGAACTCAAATTTAATAATTTATGTAATTTAATCAATTAATATTAATTTGACATCGATTTGGTAGAATTTTATAGGGAAAGTAAACCCTAGTAAATTTTTATCCTAGAAAGTATAGTAATTTCATATAATCTTTTATTCTTTTTTTCTTCTTCACTTTTCCAAGGATTTCATTAAAGGTGCTCTTCATCATTAATATCTGAGAATTTATTGCATTGCTAATTGTTTTTTTAATAATTGCCAAACTTATTAGTAATCATCAACTAAAATATTCAAATTCATAATCTATCTAATATGAAATACTTTGTTAACATCCCAATTTAATTAATAATTTGTATATATTTCATAATAATTTCATTAAAAAATCAAAGTTTTCTGTAACTAAAATAAATATTCATAAATACATCAAATATTGAATAAATATTTTTTTAAATGCTCTCATTAAAACACTTGCACTCGTAAATTTCCACAAAGTGAATAGAAGGGACAATATTCTTTCTAAATCAGTATAAAATACTATACAAATAATATTTATCAAATTAATTGAGCTATCGAATAATTAAGAATGAAATTACTTTAATCACATATAGGCTTCAATCTCAACTTCAGCATCCTTAAATTGTCTCAACAACTCCAATGAAGACTTGGTGGCAGAGTGTACTACTCAAGCGCGGGACGAGCCCCCCACGAATAAACTTGAAACTGAAGGCACAACAGTGTAGAGTGCGAAAGAAACTTGTTTGAGAGAGTACAGTTGCTAGTCGCTGAATCATTCGGTTTCACTCAACATTTAAGAGCAATGACTTCAATAAGCACTGGCAGCCGCAGTGAACGATAGCGAAGGAAATGCCCCCCGAACAAGCTACTCGTTTAAGTGGCGCCTAAGAGGCTAATTATTTTTCTTTCTGGCTTT
>ARYC01004521.1:0-13505 GCA_000711775.1 Oxytricha trifallax | reverse complement strand
GCTAGCCCTTTGACTTAAAGCGGCTCAATTCAAATCCAAAAATGCTCAATATCTCATGAACGAGAGATGGCAGAGAAATCTAGTATTTGTACTCTTTTTCAGGAGCATTTAATTGATGGGAACAGTGAAATTTAAAGTTTGTTGCTCATCGTTTAAAAGATTGGAAATTCGTGGCGAAATCGTGATGCTAGCCCTTTGGCTTAAAGCGGCTCAATTCAAATCCAAAAATGCTCAATATCTCATGAACGAGAGATGGCAGAGAAATCTAGTATTTGTACTCTTTTTCAGGGGCATTTCATTGATGTGAACAGTGAAATTTAAAGTCTGTTGCTCATCGTTTAAAAAATTGGAAATTCGTGGCGAAATCGTGATGCTAGCCCTTTGGCTTAAAGCGGCTCAATTCAAATCCAAAAATGCTCAATATCTCATGAACGAGAGATGGCAGAGAAATCTAGTATTTGTACTCTTTTTCAGGAGCATTTAATTGATGGGAACAGTGAAATTTAAAGTTTGTAGCTCATCGTTTAAAAGATTGGAAATTCGTGGTGAAATCGTGATGCTAGCCCTTTGACTTAAAGCGGCTCAATTCAAATCCAAAAATGCTCAATATCTCATGAACGAGAGATGGCAGAGAAATCTAGTGTTTGTACTCTTTTTCAGGAGCATTTAATTGATGGGAACAGTGAAATTTAAAGTCTGTTGCTCATCGTTTAAAAAATTGGAAATTCGTGGCGAAATCGTGATGCTAGCCCTTTGGCTTAAAGCGACTCAATTCAAATCCAAAAATGCTCAATATCTCATGAACGAGAGATGGCAGAGAAATCTAGTATTTGTACTCTTTTTCAGGAGCATTTCATTGATGTGAACAGTGAAATTTAAAGTCTGTAGCTCATCGTTTAAAAAATTGGAAATTCGTGGCGAAATCGTGATGCTAGCCCTTTGACTTAAAGCTGCTCAATTCTAATCCAAAAATGCTCAATATCTCATGAACGAGAGATGGCAGATAAATCTAGTATTTGTACTCTTTTTCAGGGGCATTTCATTGATGTGAACAGTGAAATTTAAAGTCTGTAGCTCATCGTTTAAAAAATTGGAAATTCGTGGCGAAATCGTGATGCTAGCCCTTTGACTTAAAGCGGCTCAATTCAAATCCAAAAATGCTCAATTCTCATGAACGAGAGATGGCAGAGAAATCTAGTATTTGTACTCTTTTTCAGGAGCATTTAATTGATGGGAACAGTGAAATTTAAAGTTTGTTGCTCATCGTTTAAAAAATTGGAAATTCGTGGCGAAATCGTGATGCTAGCCCTTTGGCTTAAAGCTGCTCAATTCAAATCCAAAAATGCTCAATATCTCATGAACGAGAGATGGCAGAGAAATCTAGTATTTGTACTCTTTTTCAGGAGCATTTAATTGATGGGAACAGTGAAATTTAAAGTTTGTAGCTCATCGTTTAAAAGATTGGAAATTCGTGGCGAAATCGTTATTCTAGCCCTTTGACTTAAAGCGGCTCAATTCTAATCCAAAAATGCTCAATATCTCATGAACGAGAGATGGCAGAGAAATCTAGTATTTGTACTCTTTTTCAGGGACATTTCATTGATGTGAACAGTGAAATTTAAAGTCTGTAGCTCATCGTTTATAAAATTGGAAATTCGTGGCGAAATCGTGATGCTAGCCCTTTGACTTAAAGCGGCTCAATTATATCCAAAAATGCTCAATATCTCATGAACGAGAGATGGCAGAGAAATCTAGTATTTGTACTCTTTTTCAGGGACATTTCATTGATGTGAACAGTGAAATTTAAAGTCTGTAGCTCATCGTTTAAAAAATTGGAAATTCGTGGCGAAATCGTGATGCTAGCCCTTTGACTTAAAGCTGCTCAATTCAAATCCAAAAATGCTCAATATCTCATGAACGAGAGATGGCAGATAAATCTAGTATTTGTACTCTTTTTCAGGAGCATTTAATTGATGGGAACAGTGAAATTTAAAGTTTGTAGCTCATCGTTTAAAAGATTGGAAATTCGTGGCGAAATCGTGATGCTAGCCCTTTGACTTAAAGCGGCTCAATTCAAATCCAAAAATGCTCAATATCTCATGAACGAGAGATGGCAGAGAAATCTAGTATTTGTACTCTTTTTCAGGGGCATTTCATTGATGTGAACAGTGAAATTTAAAGTTTGTAGCTCATCGTTTAAAGATTGGAAATTCGTGGCTAAATCGTGATGCTAGCCCTTTGACTTAAAGCGGCTCAATTCTAATCCAAAAATGCTCAATATCTCATGAACGAGAGATGGCAGAGAAATCTAGTATTTGTACTCTTTTTCAGGGGCATTTCATTGATGTGAACAGTGAAATTTAAAGTTTGTAGCTCATCGTTTAAAAAATTGGAAATTCGTGGCGAAATCGTGATGCTAGCCCTTTGACTTAAAGCGGCTCAATTCAAATCCAAAAATGCTCGATATCTCATGAACGAGAGATGGCAGAGAAATCTAGTATTTGTACTCTTTTTCAGGAGCATTTAATTGATGGGAACAGTGAAACTTAAAGTCTGTAGCTCATCGTTTAAAAAATTGGAAATTCGTGGCGAAATCGTGATGCTAGCTCTAAAACTTCAGGCAACTCATTTCAAATTTTATATTTTTATATATCACAAACTCTTATTTTCCCTTAGTATAATATTCCTTATTATATTATATATACCTGTTGTGATTTATTTAAGTAATTAATATATTTTTTAATTAGAAGCTTCTTTTTTATTTTTTTTATAATTAGCTATAATTTTAATTGTAATAGTATCAGTGGTATTATTATTACTTATATTTTTTTAAATACAATTTTAATTACTAAATTAAGATTTTTTTTCGCTTTTAATATCAATGATAATATATTTTAAATCATCAACTACACACCTATCTATTAGTTGAACTAACAAATTCTTTTTCCTCTTGCATCCATCAAAACTTTCCTGAGTAGTTAAATGACTCATCTGAGATTTTACTACTTTAAATTTTTGATTTCTATTATCTCCTGCACTGCAAGGCATAATTTAAACATTCCCAGAATATTTATGTAAAACCTTTATATCAACCATACATACAAAGAAGCTCTTTATTTTTTATTATTGAGAAGGAAGATGTCTTGCGCCATATTAGTTTTAAACTCATGTAAGTCAATAAATTAATGTTTTATGAAGTATTATACCAAGCTGTCCACGTGAATGGACCACATCTTCCATTTGTCAATTCTCCAAATTCATTGAAATTTATATAAACTTTTTAATATTTTTCAATGATCAATATTAGTACTTCATGGTTTACCAAGTAGGCTTTGTGGCTATGAGGTAGTATCCTCCCCCCCTAATGTATACTTTTCTTTTTTTAGTCTGATAGAGTTTTTGACGCTGAGTAATAGTAGCAGATGAAATGGAATGTGCGAGCAATAGTTTTGGAGCTATGGCCTCATCAAAGTCACTTTTTATAAATAAAAATCATTATAAATTTTAGAAAAAAATTCGATTTTTTCACAAAATATAAATTTCTCTAAAATTAATGATTTTTGCAGTTTTTAACTAAATTAACAAATTATATCTAATTTATTATAATTTTATAAAGTGATTTTAAAATCATTTTAACTTTCATTTAAGATTTACATAAAGACTATAAAAGTTCACTTTATAAAATTATAATAAATTAGATATAATTTGTTAATTTAGTTAAAAACTGCAAAAATCATTAATTTTAGAGAAATTAAATTTTGTGAAAAATTTGAAATTTTCTCTAAAATTTATAATGATTTTTATATATAAAAAGTGACTTTGATGAGGCCATAGCTCCAAAAATATTGCTCGCACATTCCATGTTCATCTGCTACTATTACTCAGCGTCAAAAACTCTATAATACTACAAAAAGAAAAGCATACATTAGGGGGGGAAGATACTACCTCATAGCCAAAATTAAAATCAAAAAAACAGCAAAAATTTTAAGATTATTAATAAAAACACATATTATAACAAAAAATGGCAATGTTATCCATGCTTTATTTATAATAATGAGTTCGATTTACTAACTGATGTGGTTTATTTTTAATACTAAATGTATTTTTTTAGAATTTCTAAAATCATTCTATTTATGCGAAGCAAATGCATTGGTTATTACTCTTAGTAATTATTTACAGATTGAGTATATTTAATGTGCGATAAAATTTGCAATTATTTCGCCTTATATTGGTTTTTATAGTCAAGCATTTTAATTGTTTTGCTTAATATTTGAGTGAAACTGTCTTAAACATGCTGCTCTTTAGTCTTATTTCTTTTTTCTAATATCTTAATGTCAAAACAAATATAAATAAGAGAGTGAAAAATAAGAATAAGGAAATAATATTACTTCATGTGTTAGTACTATGAGAAAACCTCTCTTCTCCATTTTGATTTATATTTATTAAAGTATTTACTGTTTTAATTTATTCTACAAATTTAAATTAATTTCAAAAAATTCATTTACAATATTAAGGAGTTTAAATAGAATTTGATATTGTAAGTATCCAAAAATGTCTGATTAAAATGGCCGTTACTTTGCACCAACTTCAACAAAAAGTATGAAAGTTCCAATCCTGCTTTGGTAATTCTTTTATTTTAGTTTTTAAATAAATGAAAAATAATATCTAACTAAACTAAAAGAATTTCCAAAGCAGGATTCGAACATTTATACTTTTTGTTGAAGTTGGTGCAAAGTAACGGCCATTTTAATCAGACATTTTTTGATACTTACAATATTAAATTGCTTGCAATTTTAGGCTGTTTGTATTAGTTTAATTTGAATTTTATTTTTACAATTTCCTCATTTTGTATATGCTAGATTAATACCTCTATTAAGGTGAAATTCAAGCCTTAGTATTAAGTACCATATATTGGTATAGGTCCGACAGCATTGACTTAAATATTCAAGCTAGCTAAGTTAAAGCGTGTCTCAATTAGAGCCCTTAAGGAAGGATAGCCGAGTTGCGCTAATTGCAAAGAAAATATAATAAAACAAAATTTAAAGAAGGAATGGTAATAGATTTAACTGTAACACAGCCTGCACCTTTTAAATATCAAAAATAAATTGAAAAATATTCTATGTGTGCCTTGGTGTATATTTATTTGTATAATACAAAAGTATTATTCTCTTTTACATAAGCATTAAACTCTAGAGCTTCCTCTAACGAAATCTATATTGCTCTAGTGCAAAAAGCATTTTTTTCTAAATATCTTCTAATTCAGGATTCCATGGACGCTACTTTCTTAATATACTATTTGTTTCTTTGACTAAGGGGCTGGTGAAAGATTACCCAAGGATAATTGAGAAGCAACTTAAACATCTTAGATAGATGGTGGTTCAGACATGTATGTTATGAATATGATATAAGCCTAGTTTCATTAAACAAAAGTTTATATTTTATTATCTATTTATTTCTTAGTCATAGGTTTGGTTATTTTACGAAGAATAAATTTTAGAAACATTTTTTGCATTAATATTAGACTTTTTAATTATTAGTAAAGATGCTGCGAATTTGATTCTCTGCACTCGCATTTTTGACATCTAATTGTAATAAATAATTAAATTATTTTGAAATTATTTTTAGATTTTTATTGCCTTTTGTAAAAATATGTTGATAAATGCTTTAATAATGTATATAATTAACATTTACTATTTAAAATTATTGGAGAGATGCTTAACATTTGAAAATGTTTTTATGCAGATTCATTTGCATAATTTCATTTTAATTCATAAAAAATAATTAAAAAATTATTTACGTTGATAATATATATAATTTTAATTTTTTGAGATTTATGATCGATATTAATATACCAACCAATGTTTTGATATTAATAAGAAAAAAAGAAATTATGATTTAATCAAATACTCTTATATTATAAGTTAAAGGAAATATAAATATAAATTAATTATATAAATAGATTTTATAAAGCAACAGAATTATATTTTATAATCAATTAATATTAAAAATATTCTCGTATATACAAATAATGCTAGTAATTTATATATAATAATTAATTATAAAAAAAAATCTCCAATTTTACAAAGCTGTTTAAAACAAGACTCCCCTCACTATTGTAGGAATACATTCAAAATTGAAAAATTAATTATATCTTTATTATTATAAATCAAAATCGTGGCAGTTTAAGTAGGCCAATTAAAATGATCTTGGGCTCATTCGATAAAGAATTCAAAATTATCTAGACTTTGTTAATGGCGGTATTATTTAAACGCATACATGGTTTGAGATAACTTTACTTTTATGTGAAGGTATAATTTAATGAATTTAGAAGTCTTTAATTTAAGTAAAGTTATCTCGTTTAATAGAGGCGTTAAATAGTACTGCCATTAACAAAGTCCAGCAAATTTTGAATTTTATTTCCAATGTGCTCAATATTGCTTAAATTGTCCAACTTTAACTTCCTAGATTTTAAATTAATTTAAATTTGAATTGAATTAATTTCCCAATTTTGAATGCATTTCTACAATAGTTTTCCATTATGAATTTTTTTAGCATGCGTATTCACTTAATAAATTATCTAATTATAAGAAAAATACTAACTTTATGTGTAAACAAACTAAAAAATTCTAATTTTTTTTAATATATAAATTAGCTTTTTACGGTTATTATTTTTATAGTTTTATTATCACTCAATCTTTACTTTATTCAGTCACTTTTAATATTAATAAGCCTCATGTGTAAAAGTAAGATAATGGAGTTTCTTGAAAATTTGAAATTTTATGTGAGAATTTAATTGCTGATTTATTAGCTGCTTATCATCAATATAATATATTTGAAGCCAGAAATTTGATAACATTTTCTGTTCAGCAGCTTAATTTTGTCTAAACGAATCTTAAACTTCTAATTTGTGTTTAATCTTAACACTTTAGGCAGCTACATTTACGATGTTAAGGTAGAATTTTTTAAGTGTAAGATGGTATTTAAATTAATATACAAATTTGGAAAATCTAAATACAAGGTATAGAAAGCATTTAGAAAATAAGTTATTAGTTATATTGAGAGTATTTCGACTAAATGCGTGTAAGTGATTCACCTTTAGCACTGAGTAATTATCAAGCATCCATTTTATTCTTGGAATGTCTAGCAATACATCTTAGTGCTCTTTTAGTGTCTTGGTTAGCTCTCATTGGGAGATCTAACAACTTATGGGTAGTTAAGTATTAAGTAGAATTGCTAATTCTACAAAAAGCTAATAAAGTGTTTGGTTAACCCATTATGAATCATTATGAGTGAGTTTTGGGGTCTCTTGATATTAATCTGATGTTGCAATCTTATTTTTTCTTCTAATTTTGGCTTTCTTTTGAAGAAGCTATTAGCTATTCTTAATAAATTCTTATTAATTTAAATATTTTAATTAAGATTTTAGTAGAATTTTTGCCGGCAAAATGCAGTTTTTGAATTTTAATAGCGGAACTCCATAAATTACAAATTCAAGTCTAATTTATGAGTTTTGACTTATTTATCCTTAGCCCAGACTTTGAAAACTTCCTAGCCCTCAAATTTATCGTTAAGTCTATTAAATTTCCATTATACTTAAAAAATGCGCCTTTTCAAGGTTAAATACCTATTTAAGTTAATTAAGACTTAATTAAGCTCTTAATAAATTTCATTATTATTCTTATTAATTTAAATTAAAATTTTTGCCGCCAATCTCAAAACATCAAACCTTATAACATGTTGAACGAGTTAGACTAACAACTATCCTAAGATTCTGTTTCATTAGTTAACCTTATGAATCAAAGAAATCTGAAGTCTCTTACTGAATAGACTTAAATTTTATCATAAGCCGATACACCTGCCTTTAATCATCCAATCCTAGGTGAAAATTTTGTCAAAGACTTTTCTAAAAAGAGGGGTCGTAAGTCTGTCTATGAAGGAGCCGAGTATCCTGAACTCATAGATAAGGCAAAACTGATACTACCCAATAACAATTATAACATCGAAGGGTTGTTAGAGCATGAAGAGTTTTCAAAACTCCGGCATTCAAGAGACTTACCAAGATTTATAAGCAAGTATGTGCTAAACAAAACACAGAAAAATCTCTCAAAATCATAGAAAGCAAAATCTATAATAGGTTTAGAAAACTCATAGAATGCTATTTTAGACCTATCTTAAATGAATGGACTTACTAACAAGCAAAGTATTCAGTCCTCAGATCTACTTAATGTGTAAAGCAGCTTGACTCCACAAGCTAATTACGGAGCTAAGATCCAATCCGAGATCACTAGCAACTACTTGAGGGAATACATGCTTTTGAAGCCTTAAGAGAGGTATCAGTTCCTCGAGCAAATTTGTCTAAGAAATAGTTAAAGCTTGCTAGAGTTTTTAATGAGCCTTAAAACAACATGCTCCTCTAACTTTTACGATGGCATGTTTGGGCTTATACACGAGTTAAATCTCAATATAAAGCTCGACCTTTAGGTCAAAACAAGGCTGTTTGTGTAGTCTTTGCTATATTATAGAAATGAACTTATATAAGTAAACGAAGACCTACTTAAAAATTAAATGACCTTATTGGCCCAATGACCAAACTCAGAATAAACTTTAGGTCTTGCTAATTACATTTTTATCAATGAAGTAGAAAGCTTTTCGAAACTTTCAGATGAGTAAGTTTTGCTAGACAGCAAGAATATTGGAATTATTCCTTTAATGGCAGGCACATTTTGTCTCTTCAAAATAGATCCTCAGGTTGTTAGACTCTTACCAAACACATTATAATGTCTTAATAAACCCTTTATTCAAGTTTTAAAATAGGACTATGGGCTGAGGCTAGTTAGGGAAATTCCAATAAATGTGGTTGGAAACTTTGTCCAAATTTGCGCATTGAGTTAATCTAGTTCATATAAAGACTTGGATTCAATGATAAACCATATCAGCAATATTTTTATTAAAAAGTGGGACTACTTAGATCAGTCAGACTTCTCATTGCTGATTGCTCAAGTTTCGGTTGAGCTTAAAGAGAGAAATCTCAATTGGGTTAGTAAACTTAGCAGTATTATTCAAGTTGTTGACTAAGTTGTTGCTATACAACTAGAAAAAGGAGTTAAGAATAGGCCAGACATTATAGCGGACCTAATTAATGGCAATACTGCTTGCATTAAGCAAATACTAAAAAACCCGAAAAAGATAGACGAATTTTCTTGTCAATAGTTCTATAAAATGATAGGAAAGTTCAAAAAGCTTAATAAGCATAATAAGATCGTCGACACTTATTGCTGCGCCCTTTAAGAAAGCCATATAAATCAAAATGAAGGCATTCAAGCGCTTGAGAAGCTACTTGGCTTTGGCTTCCTTACTTTGTAAAAACTTTGCCTAAATTTCATTTTATGGTCCGAAAGATAATACTTATTCTTAAACTTCGCAATAGGAAATGGCAAGACTTTGCTCTGCTCATCTTTGGCAGTCCTTCTCACGCTAAAGCACAATAAAAGTACTATTATAATTGGCAAGAGCGACTATCTCGTGCTGCGAGATGGTAAGAGGTACTAAAATATGATTGCTAGCAGCAAGCTTAACGTTAATCACAATCAGTTTGAGACAAAACTGGGGGTTTATTATATGACCCAAAAGTACTTTGAAAATTGTTGCACTGATGATAGCTTTCTTACACAATTAGCAGAGTGTATCGTTGTCGTTGACGAGTATGACTGGATTATGTTTGACAGCACTGCCTAGTAAATGAATGATACTATTGCCTACCTTCAAAGAGCTTTGATTCTTGTGGGCTTGACAGGGTCTTAGTTATCACAGAAAGAAGAAATCTGCTTGAAGGTTGCATTCAAGTAATAGGAGATTAAGTTTCCTGCTCTTAATTCACTGAAAGAGGATAAAAAAATCCACTGTCCAGACATGCTGTTCACAAGTTCATAGCAGGAATACTGCAAGTTCATATATGAACTTTCTATGAAACAAACAATATTAACCCCAGTTGTTATTGTTGCTGGTGGTACATGGCAGATTATAGAGGCCTATTTTAAGAAATTTAGAGAGCTCTAATTTTATAGTATCAAAAGCATAAAAGGTAGTAAAACAGATGCCTACCTTGAAGGAAAGTTTAATGTGAAAAACTCAAACAAGAGATTTGGGGTTTATCTACTCTCTGAACTTCAAGGTAGAGGCACGGATCTTCAGTCATCGAGAGAGATAGAAACTAATGGAGGCATTTACTTAATAATTGCAGACATATTCTCTAAACGATAGACGAATCAAATCATAGGCAGAGTAGGGAGGCTCGAAAACAAAGGTTAATGGAGGTAGCTTATATGGTAAGGTGGGTCACAGGATACGGTTGAGTAGGCTATCTCGATTAGACAAGAGCTTTTGGAGAATGAGATCCATATCAAATTTTCTAAGCTCTAAACAACGCTAAGTTAGAAAAATGAGGAGGGTAAAGCTTAAAAACCTAATGTCCCCGAAAAGTCCTAATAAACTGATGAATCCATCAAGTAAATGTAATTATCTAACTAAATTAAATCTCTTGAGCTGAGAGAAGTATTAGGCGATAGCGAACATGATTGCAATAAAAATGCTATTTTCGAAGCTTCCTAGCTTCAAGCAAGTTAATAAGATGCTCTTCCACTGGCAGAGATAAATATATCTACCCCCAGTTTATAAAATTCTCTTAACTAAAATACAGATGAATACATCCAAAGCCTTAAAGATGAAGAAGATCATTATCAAGATAAGCTAGAAACATTATCATAGTAAGCTCAATAATTGGCAGCAAAAGTAATACGTGGCTGTAATGTGATAAACAATCTTAACAAAAGGACTGAAAAGCTCAGAGATAAAAATGACAAAGTAAACAAGAGAAAGTTCCCAGATTAGTGCCTTGATGATGACAATCCCCAATTGATAAAATAGCATGACATGTTTAAAATCGAAGCTCGCGTAGGCATAGAGATGGAAATGAAACGAAACAAAACTAATTTGCTCCAAAAGAGGGTTACCAGAAGGAGTCTAAAGAATTGAACGCTCCTTATCTTTCATTTAACTTTAACAAATCCTAATCAACATATTGACTAAATTGATTTATTATAAGCTTTTTAATTTTTAATTAAATTAAATTAATTGCCCCATTTTTAATTTTCTTCACTTCCGAACTTCAATTGTTCATATCGTTGAAATGAGGAGGCTATACTAGTGGATTGCCTTCCTCATTAATTATCCCGCTTTGATGAAGATGAGTGAATAAGCTCTTGTACTCGTTTAGTTCCTCCAACTATTCTTAGAGCTAGGTAACCTCTTCCCTTACTCTTTTGTTTTATTCTAAATATTTCTGCTTGCTTTAATTAAGAAGACTCTCCTCTACCTTGACCTCCTCCATTTCCTTTTGACGCCTCTTTCTCTAAGAAGACGGCTTCAGCAAGAATGCAGACCTTCCTCTGTGCTCTATAAATATGAGAATGAAATAATTACAGCTAAATGTTAGGGAGTTAGATAAAGCTTCTGCAAACTCAGGCCGCATATTAATTAGCAGGTTTTAACTCTTATTGATTCTATCTCTTCTCTACTCTTTAGCGTTCTTTATCATTTGACTAATGCCCTCTCTATCTAAGGACATCATGACATCGCATATCCACCTTTTGTCCAGGTGTAACCAGTCACACTGGTCTGGCAAAAAGCTGAGAATCAAATTGTTTTGCTAGCCATAACCAATGAAATCATCGGCGGTTAGTCCCTCAATTTATGGCACAGCTGAAATAATCACTTCGTTTCTTTTTAAGTACTATTGAGGGTTATTGGAAGAATATTTACATTTTTATCTCCATTTATTATACTTTTAAGAAAATAAATGTTTGTGCAATCTATCTTAGGCAAGTAAGCATTGCACTCTTGAGTAAGAAAATTGTACAACTCTTTCTTGTTGCCTATTTTCTCCCTCATTTAATTGACGTTAATTTACGCAAAGTTAACTTGTTGATCCATAAAAAGTAAATTGACTGGCAAAATCGATCACCTTCAATATTTAATTATAATTACCAAATACAATTATTATTTAATAACAAAGAGGGTTGACTATTTAGTAAAGGTAATCCTTTTAGCCAGAAACCATTTCTTTAAGAAGAAAACACTTTTGAATAAAACAAAAATTTCAGCCCTATAAAATGAAGCAGCTTTAAAACATAAAGTCTAAGATCACTGACTTTTTTAAGAAAAATCAATTGAGCACAAATCAGCATGATGAAAGTTCTGACTCATCTAGCATCTCGAATTCAGATGAGATGACAACAAACAATTTAACAGGCATGCATATCTCATCTTCTTTACTTTAAATTAACTCGGGCCAGATTTAGCCCATTAAACTCTTCAATGTTACAGATTAAGAGATTTTATGCCTTGAGAAGAATTTTTCTTGACTTAAGAGTATTCCTTAGACATTTCACGCAATTTAAGATCCAAGGGTAGAAACTTCTCTACAATAATCAACAAGTTCAGGATAAGTCGGCTTAGATAAAATATAGCAAATGTAAACAATCCTTCGTTCAGTTGCAATTGTAAAAAACTGAATGAATTAAGATGCCTATGAGGAGCTCTCTCTTCTAGAGGATTTAGATTAGAATGGTACTCTTGAAGGTGAAATTGAAAATCGAGTTCTCACTTTGGTGTAAAGAGAGTTTCGCTAGGCAAATAGTTCTAGTTAAATTGTTCAATAAAGCTAGACATGTTTGCAGAGAAGCAAACTATAATAGAAGCAAAGGCAATATGAACAAGAACTCGCTAAGAAAGTGCAAACTTTATACTTTGAAGATAACGCAACTATTTCCATAATAATGCAAAGATTAAAAATTGGCTACCGAAAGGTTAAGAGCTTTTTGAAAATGGCAGAAGTCAATCAGGCATTATTAGCAGCAAAGGTTAAACGTCCCTATAAAAAAATTAATGCATCTGCAAAATAGCTTATAGAATCTCATACTTCATCATAAAGCAAAAGCTTCTCATGCATTGAATTGAAAAAGCTAATCTAAGTTCAACTGAATTAGAATATTTCTGTCTCTTTAATAAGGTCTTATCTAAAGTACTCCCTCAAATTCAAGTTTCGAAAGTAGTATTATCTAAGCCCTAGAGTCAATAACATCAAGTCAAAGCTTTAACGGCAGGTAGCTGCTTTTTATTATGTTAAAAACCTATTCGAGGGAAAGACTATAATCAATATTGACGAAAGTGCTATAAGGTTCAGCTTAAATAAAAATAGAGCATGGGCTAAAACAGGGTCCAAAAATTTCAGCTATGACTCACAGAGATACTCAGAAGTTAGCATAATTGCAGGATTAAGTAGTGCAAACTAAGCCTATTTCACTGTAAATAAAGGTAAGAACTGTAGTAAAATAGTTTACTATTTTATTCTAAAGGTTGCTTAAGAACTGGATCGATAAGATCCAAGTTGGAGAGACACACATATTTTCATGCTCGACAATGCCTCTTATCATTGAAGCAGTTACTTT
>ARYC01004519.1:0-12625 GCA_000711775.1 Oxytricha trifallax | reverse complement strand
GAGGGATTATTCTCGCTAACACTGGGCATGAATTCACTTCGATACAGGGGTTTGTATTTGCTTCATCATATATAATTATATTTTGATACAAGAAGGATTTCAGAATACCTAATTAATTTAATTATAAAATTTAGATTCAATGAGGAAAACGCCAAAACTATCATCAATCATAAAATCAAAGCCAAATATCTCAAAAGAATTAACTCTTCTATAGGGGTCTATTTTGTTATAAGAAACACTTCTAAAAGCTTAAGTTACCAAATGCCTTATTTAAGGTAATATATCCTTTAGAAAGTTCACATTAGCATTAAAGAGTATATTTTATTATTTTAGTATTAAGCGAGTATAATTAAAATGGGGAGACAGTTAAAATTAAATCAAAAAAGAGATTAAATAAAATTATGATCATCTCAATACACAAGAGTTAAGATGCAACAGTCACTAGTTTGAATAATATTTGAGTAGATCCTTATTTAAATTTAATTAACTAATCAACTAACTAAAAATGGAATTTTAGCTTTTTTATCATCTTTTCTGATTTTTTTTATGTTTGTTCATCGATCAAGTAGATGCTGTAGCTGATCTTCAAGTTTTTTCATAATTTTCATAGATATCTTCAGGGTATCTTCAGGATATCTTCCTTAAATAAATTTAAAGTGTGGAGAGTGTGGAGAGTATGGAGAGTGTGGAGCCCAATATTGACAATAATAGTAGTAATAGCACTAATAATCTCAAAATCAAGCATTATTATGTGTCTGGGATTTTTTCAAAAACATCTTGTTTTTCTAAAATTCATAGATGTGATGTCTAATGTTGATAATGATGTTGAAGATGATGTTGATGAAAACTAAGAAAAAATCAGTGATGTAAAATTTTGAAATTTTCTAGAATTTCAACCAGACACATAATAATGCTTGATTTTGAGATTATTAGTGTTATTACTACTATTATTGTCAATATTGGGCTCCACACTCTCCGTACTCTCCACACTCTCCACACTTTAAAATTTTTGAGGAAGATATCCTGAAGATACCCTGAAAATATCTATGAAAATTATGAAAAAACTTGAAAGATCAGCTACAGCATCTACTTGATCGATGAACAAACATAAAAAAAATCAGAAAAGATGATAAAAAAGCTAAAATTCCATTTTTAGTTAGTTGATTAGTTAATTAAATTTAAATAAGGATCTACTCAAATATTATTCAAACTAGTGACTGTTGCATCTTAACTCATCTATATTGAGATGATCATAATTTTATTTAATCTCTTTTTTGATTTAATTTTAACTGTCTCCACATTTTAATTATAATCGCTTAATAATATAAATTATTAAGTAATTTAAAAAATTTTTGGCATAAGTGGATGTTTATTGAAACTCAGGTGAATCCAAGTATTTCTAAAACTCACTATAAGACAGTTTATTTCCATTTTCAAATTTTCCATAATCATCACTTTTCTTCTAGATCGCGTCATTAGTCAAATGAATATACTTATTGGTGAAGTTTCCTACTAAAAATTTCCTTGGAGCTAGTTCTCAAATATCCATCCTCATAGAAATATCCCTTCAAATTCCCATAAATTGAAGTCAGCATACCATAAACTCTTATGTCGAACTTACGTTTGTAAATCAATAGTGGGTTTGTAATGTATTTCTAAACGATCAAAGTACGCACTCTATTGTTACCCATACTTATGGAGTTGTATATAACGTTTTGGCTCTCCATGTTTTCTATTTCTTTTTGGATTCCTTCCTTACCTTAGCAAAGTGAGATACCGCAACCTCTATTAGAATTCTCACCAGGTTTTATAATCCAAACTGTATCAGGGTTTTCTTGGATATAGCGAATCAATCTGAAATAATCTTCATCATCCGAGCTGTTTCTTATTAAGAAAGTCTGAGGGAATACGTGGCTTTCAAAAATGTCTAAATTTTGAGATCTGTAAAATTCTTGCAAGTTGAAGAGCAAGCCCTTTTTATTTGCTAAGTGATAGTTGTCTTCCATTCTTGCATAGATTATGAAATATATTGTAATATGATCTATAAAAAATAGATTTTCTTAATGTGAAACTATTACTCTTATAGCTGGAATTCCTCAAATTTATAAAGTTAATCCAAAAACTTTTGTTTCTTCCAAGAAGTCCAAATTAATTAGCAATCCTCATAATTAGCTCTTTCACCCATCGACATCCACCATCTGTTTTTCAATATAGATCTGACTAAGGGATAATTATTACCAAAGCCAACAAAGAATTTTGCATATTATGTACTAAAGTTAATATCTTGAGTGGTCTTTGAAGGAACATCATTTTCTTTTTGAAGTTCTAAACATAAAAGTTAAAGCGCCTTTTCTCTTGCTAAGCCACAAAACTCTCTGGATCTTATAAAATGAGCTAAATCTGTATTCTTAGGCACTTAGAGCCCACATTTCTTAATTAACTTTAAATCTTACGAAGTGATTTGGATATTTTAATTTGTCTGATAAATCTTTGAGGTAAGTTTGAGTAAATGATTAGATTGCACAAGCATTAGATTTATTTTGCTGTCAATCACTTTACTGTCGTCAACATGCAATATTTTTATTGGTGGCTTCAGTTCCACAATTAACTTTTATTCTTTAATTTAGGATGTAAAATTTTGAGTTTTTAGTTTGCTTAGTTTTAATGAGGAGTTAGCAACATCTCTTTAAGTATTTATTTTTGTGTTTGTAAACGAGTTTTAAGTCTAGGGACAATTGGGTTGCAACTCTTCATCTCTATGAATTCTCTTAATTTCTTTGAGTTTCTAAGGACTTTAGCTCAATTTGCTATCTCTTTTGAAAATTGAATCTTGTTTACTTTATTTTTGATTGGCATTCTTTTTGGAATCGTATTCCTTACTTCCCTATCCACTTTCATAATTACAAAAGATTACATTAGTTGCCCTCAGCTCTAATTTTTATGTGGTTTTTTTCATTAGATCTGTCACATTTTATTCAGTTTGCATTTTCTTTTTAAATCTCTTTTGCTTAGAATCGCTGATCCAGTTATATTTATTTACTGGATTTTGTGGGTTAAATTTGTTAACTGCATCGATAAATTTAGGAAGTTTGTCTGATTACTATTTGGATTATGATTGCCGTTTTTAATGCAAAATTGGCTAATGTAGGGGGTTTTATGTAGTGGACGTTGAATCATGAGTTTGCTATAGCGAAGTAGGTTGATTCAGATTAGAACTTGAATTTGATTGATAAGATTGAACATGGAACCCTTGACCCATTTAGTCTAATGCTTTTATGTTTTATGAAGCATCATAGTTACGCACTGAGCTGTTAAAGTGATTTTACTTCATTAGATTTTTCCAGAGATCACTTGATATCTCTGAAAGCTTGGTTGAAGTATTTGGATCAAACTTTTAAATGGCATTTCTCAAAAACTCATACACATGCTAATGCTTATTTTAATCTTCAGTTGAGATGCTTTAAATATAGATAAAATAAGTTTTAGCTATCAGTAACAATACTTTAAACTCCTTGTTTGCCCTTTTTAACTTGATTTGATGATGTATAAGCTTAGGAATTAGTCAAAGATATTAACTCTTTCTGGCTTTATGTTAATTAATTGTCATCTTACTATATTTCATTTGATTAAAATGGTGGGCTTCTACTTTTATAGTACTCTAAGAAATCCTCCAATTGACTATTTACTAAGCTATTAGCTTAGTTTTTACTGAAAATTGAATTCATATCTCTCCCTAAACTTGCCATTCTTTATTAATTTTTCTTTTTGTGAAAAAGTTACTTTTTCAGATACTCCAAATCTCCTGTTTTTAGTACTTATGACTATTATTTATAAATTTAAGTTTAGGTATAATCTGAAATCTTTTAAGGATAAGAGGAACTTGTTGATTAATTAATAAGATCTTTATCTTAGTTTTCCTGTTTTACATATTGATTTTGGTTCTTCATCATTGAAATGTCTTATTAATAGTAAAAAAAAACATGAAATCTATATTAGATAGTTTTGAATCTTTTGTTAAATTTGACGTCTAAGCATGATATTCGACCCAATCTATCCACTTACACTTCCATTTTTCCTCGATGGTTGGTTAAGTACACTTTCTCTGTATAAGTCAAAATTATGTTTGCTCATCATAAATAAGATTTCGTTTCTTAATTGTTCCTTGCTCTTGCTTTGTTTGTCAGTAAATTTATTCCTCTCATTCAAATCTTAATTATTAAAATTATGAAAATTAGACTCAATTATATTGCCATTTTATTCAGCTAAATCCCCATCTGTCTTAATATACAGCTATGAAAATAAACCTCGATTATTCTATGTACTGGGCGTGTTTTCAGTCTAAGCACGGCCTTAGTTGATACCAAATTAATCTTAGTGTAATTCTTCAAGTTTTTATTTCAAAGTCACACCTCTATGACTGTCTTACTGCTAGTTTAATAAGTTTTTTATTGGAGATGCCGATTGAGGATGGTTGTTACTACTGTTCGTAGTACTAGAAACATGATTGAAATACTAATTTTTTCTTGGTGGTTTTTAATTACTTTGATTCAAGATTTCTGAAGTTTAATCATGACTAAATTATGGTTTCTTTATAAAATTGAAGTTTGCTGAGGTGCTATTCATTGAGTCTCTGACTTATAAAATAATAAGGTATATATAAATGCAGATAAATAATGATACATTTGCTCTGGATGACTCTTTTAACTTATATGCTGCGCTATTTGGTTTTGCTGTATATTTCTAGAATCAAAAGATTCTTATTGTATCTTCCTGTTTTATATCTCCCATGACATTTGCTACTAATGAGTAGCTGTTTTTTATTTTCTGTAGGCTACTCAATTTTTATTCTACTCTTGGAACTTTTCAAATGCAGTTTATTTGGCATTATTATCTATATTAGACTCTTGAGAGTTTACCTGGGGAAGTTGTAAAGAATTTTCTTTTCTGTGAGAAATCTGGTCTATTTTATTTGTTGGGACTACTTGGTTGCTATACTCATAGATGCTCTGAGATCTATCAAGAAAAAATAAAAATTTAGATTAATCTTTTTATAACTAGATGCTTACTTTAAGTCTCTTAGCTTTGGCAAAGACCTTTGATTAGGAAGTTTCTTTATACTGTCTTTTTAACTTAATAATTCTTTTAACTAGAATTTGAAGCCTTAATTTTTGTGCATACTTAATTCCTCATTAACAATGTTTCTATAATTATAGGCATTTTAAATCATAAAGAACTAAGCAAACAATTTTCTTGAAATGACTTGTCTATGCTAATAAAATATACTTACTGAGACAAATTAATGCTGTGATGATCCCTACTTTTGACATATTTCTTGACACTTTCACTTTGAAGTCTTTTCTGTGTACCTCTAGTCATACTTACACTGTCGACATCTCTACTACTTCTTAAAACATTAGATTTATGCTAATTTTATTACTATTACTGGTTTGAATTTACATAACTAAGCAGGTTTTAAGCTTTGGATTGTTATTATTTTTAAGTATTCTGTTACTGTAATAAAGATGCTTATTATTACGTTTAAATTATGTTTAATTAGTTATTTTGCGAATATGTGGGCTGACCTTGAGTTAATTCGTTTTAAGCTTGATCTATTACTTTTTGATCGTAGCTTTGATATAATAATTTTAACTAATATACTACTAAATTAATATAAATTATAAAGTCAATATAGCCATTTAATAAGGAAATTATTAATAATCAAGATTTAAATATGATTTTTAATCGTTCTTGCTCTACTTTTAGGTATTTAAGTCTCCATTTTCAACTTTTCCATCATCAAGTCAACTTTAATGATTCTTGTTAAAAAAGTCAAAAACATTCGCGTTTGGTTCTCTATATTTTCAGCATCAGAAGGCAACACCTTGAAGTTGAGGTTGTTGAAACCTCAGGCACAGCTATGTTTTTTCATGCTACATCGAAGATACTGTTGAAGCTGAATACTCCATTTTATTCACAGGAAATTTAATAAATCAGAGATGTTTGATAAATTAAATTAAACAAATTAAAACTTTTTAAGTTTTAATGATTGATGATTAAATTTTTCACTAATAGGTTTAGTTTATAAAGAATTTTTAATAGGGATGTCTTAATTAATTTTAAATTGATATTTATTAATTAAGAGCGAGTTTAATTTAATTTATCAAACATCTCTGATTTATTAAATTTCCAGTGAATAAAATGGAGTATTCAGCTTCAACAGTATCTTCGATGTAGCATGAAAAAACATAGCTGTGCCTGAGGTTTCAACAACCTGAACTTTAAAGGGGTGCTTACTGATGCTGAAAATATAGAGAACCAAACGCGAATGTTTTTGATTTTTTTAACAAGAATCATTAAAGTTGACTTGATGATGAAAAAGTTGAAAATGGAGACTTAAATACCTAAAAGTAGAGCAAGAACGATTAAAAATCATATTTAAATCTTGATTATTAATAATTTCCTTATTAAATGGCTATATTGACTTTAGACGTTTTTGTGGGTATAATTCTACATTAATTTACCAATTGAATTTTACTTTATATGTCTTGAATTCTAATTGAATAAATTACTGTTATTTGATTTGTCTTATGTGCTGTAGTTTTGTTCTTTGTTGTTCTATTGTATAACTTCATCTTATATAAAGCAAGAATTGACTAATTATCATAAGTTACTATATGACATTTAATTTTATATGATAATATTTATTTAAATAAAATTAAATCTGAAATTTATTAAACATAAATTATTTCAATATAGTTTTTTTGTAATTACTTATAAAAAGCATTAAATCTAAGTTTATGGTTGAATTTGCGAATATCATCAGTAATTTAATTTTAAATTCATTACACTGCATTTTTTCCCACGATCTTTTACATAAATTATAATGATTCTTGACTTATCTAATTTTACTTTTCTTAATACTCCATTATGAAATAATTATTTACAACAAATCAATCTATTTTTATTATTATATTTCAATTTTTTTTACTTACTTTTTTATATATGATTTGATGATATCATATTTATGAACTAAATAGGGGTAGGACAGAGTTTAATTCAAATATGGGGGTTATATTTAAAGCATGCCAGCCAAAATATTTCTAAAATATAATTATTAATCTTATATGAATGTTCTAACCGAGATATCCCTCCCTACCCTAAACTAAGAAACCCCTCCCCACCAAATCCTAATACCCATCACCTCTAACTTTCCTTCACTAACTTTTAATTTTATAACATTTTCTTATAAAAGCTTATAACCAAAATGATCAACGCACAAAATGAATCCTATTAAATTATTGCATTGCATGTATTTTCGGTCCGCAAGATAAATAAAAAATTAGAAAAAATACTAATTATTATGGAGGTGGGGGAGGGGCTCGGGGTGAATAGTTAAGGATCTATACTTAAATAAATTATTATAATCTTATTAACAAAAAGTTGCAAACTTATTATATTTAATAAGTTAGTGAAGGAATGTTAGAGATGATGGGTATCAGGATTGGTGGGGAAGGATATCTCGGTTAGAACATATGAATGTAATCAATTTCGAAAAAAATATGTAATCATAATTGATTATTAATTATATGTAGTAAATATTCAAAAATATATAAAATTAATAAAAATATTTTATATTATATTTAGATATTCAAAATCTTTATCTTCTCTTTGCTTTTAGATTCAATTTTTTATCTCTTATTTTTCGTTTTAGTATTTTGAGAACAGTTTATTTGAATTTTATATGAATAAAATGTTAAATATTTTCTGTTTATTAAAAAAATAGAATCAAAAACACCAAAAACAACATCTTTAAATGATAATCGTATTGAATTCTCAAAACAAAGTATTTTCACAATATTTATTTGTAATTAAATATCATATTATTAAATAATAATTTTGATATATAATTTATTCTGAGAATATCATATTATTAGCAATGAATTTATGATTGTGACAAATAAAAATAATTTTTATCAATGTGGTGCTATTTAACGAGTACAATATGGGCTACACATATCTTTAATATTAAAACTTAAATTATTGTTTTACACTATCAATTATTTTTTATTAATTGAATTAGGGTATATAATTTCTCATTTAGAATAAGATAAATTGATATACTTTTTATTTATAATTGATATTCCAAATATCACTTAAATAATTTATTTTAATAAATGTAGGAATCAATAGAGGGAATTGCAGAATAATTTTACAAATATTAATATGTTTTCAGTTGTGCTTTGTGATTGAAGGATGTTAGTGCATCATTAAAAAATATGATTAGACTAGATCAGAAAATCAGGCTACTAATAATTTCAGAGTAAATAATATACCATAAACCTATTCTCTATACTATATCATTTTAGATCATAAGAATTATTATATTTATAAATAATTATTATATACTTTAATATCATTTATTGGTTAATAAGCAATTAGAATCTATTAAATAATTGTTAATTTTTATATTCATTTTATGGAAACTGATCGGCTTTATATTATTTATAATTTTATGCTTCATAGGTTCGTATATTTGCTTCAATAAATTTAAAAATCAAGTACTAATTTAAATGAATACTTAATAATATATTTAAAAATTATTAAATTTTAGTTTACAGAAATAAAAGTCATTAAATTTCAATTTAGAGTTTATTAAAATATGATTTAAATAATTTTTATTTTCTTGTTTTGTTTCACTAATTAACATAAAGGGTATTAAAATTAACTGTAGTATAAAGTTTGGATATTAATAATAAATTTAATCTAATAGAGATGAAAACAAAAATATAATTTAAATATAGCTAAAATATTTAATGGTAAAAATGTGAATTTCTAATTCTTAAATCAAATCAAGTTTATTTTACTATATAAAATAAATGAGTTAATTAAAGTAAAATCGTATCATTAAGATTATTTTTTTATTTTATTAATGATCAATAAATAGTTAAATACTGGCTTTTTTCCCAAAAACATTTAATAAAGTAAAAATATTGTTTAATTATTTACTTTATTTTAACTATTTTCTACCTAAATGCAAATTAAAACAATAAGATTATTACTAACTAAAAAATAATTTAAATGGCTGTTAAGGCAAGTTAAATAATTTATTTGATAAACCTTGGAAAAGGTTAGTTAGTCGATAAGCTAATTAAATATTTAAATTTTAATACGATTTATACTAAATATGTATATATATTAATGTCGATTGAGTCTAATAAATCTCATTCATTTTAAGCCTAAGATAATTTAAAATGAGTAGATCATTTCAAAACTCTCATATATAAATATATTGAGATATAACATTTTATTAATTTTTAATGAAAAACTTAAGTTTTTAAATTTAAATAAAAATGCATTTTTTTAAAAGTAAAACTTTTTTTTAATAATTACAATTTAATTTAATAAAATATTAAGGGATACTATTTTTATAAAAAGTTATTAATATTGCTGCAAAATCTGATCTTTTAATTTTAATTTTTGGTCATACTTTTTGCCATGTTAAATTTCAATTTAATATGAATAGTAACTCATTAATTTTTAACTCAATTTAATTATTTACAACAATTTATAGCATTTCCTATATAATAAGGTATTTCTTGGGAATAAATTATTTCAAAAAATGTTTTAGAGGGTTTTGATCATATGCCTTGAAGGGGTTATAGTTAAAGTATTTGCGCGATCTATTAATGGCGAAACTAGTCATCTAGATAAAACCCCGTTAGTCAATTAAGAATGAAGATTGGGGATTAAGAATAAAGAAATTAAAAATTAATTATAATTGGCGTAAATTATTAAAGTTTTGGCTAATTATTAAAGCCATTGGCTCGAATAATTGTCTCTATAAAATAAACCAATCAGGTGCGTAAATTTGTTTTTAGCCTAATTATATTTAATTTCAGCCAATTATAATTAATTCTTAATTACATTATTATTAATCCCCAATCTTCATTCTTAATTGACTAACGGGGTTTTATCTTAGGCGACTCGTGAATTCTTATTTCTTAATTGATTTACTTTTCAAGCTCACTCCATAGGGATTAAAGCCTTCATTTATTTCAAATTAGTTGTTAATATTGTATAAATGTAAATTAATTTAATAAACAGAAATAAAATGGTTTTAAATTATTCATAAATATGAGAGAATATCTATTGGAAAACAATTAACTATCAAACAATTGAAATCTTTTAACTTTTTACAAATAAATTTTAACTTCATAATCTTAAAAGAAATAAAATTATAGTCAAATTTTAATAGAAATAATCATTATTTTAATTACATATTTCTAACTTCATTTATTATTAGAAATAGAATTAGTATTTAGTAGTTATTATTTCTATCCGATATAATTATATGAAACAAAATATAAATTATTTTTATCCTAGATTGGAGGATAAGAATTTATTACCGATTGATATTTTATAATTTAGAAAGTAAAACTTATATCCCTCGCTGAAATTTTATAAATCTTTATCAGCAGATCCTCTCTCTAAATTAAGAATCCCCTGCATTCAAAACCCCAAAACCCCTTAGTGAGGTTTATAAGTGCTTTGATTTGTAGGGTATAGTTGGGGTCTTGTTGGGGTTAGTAGACAAAATGCAGGTTTTATCTTAATTTAATGAATATTTAATGAACTTTAGTTTACTTAAATCATACAAATTTTATCTTCTTGTCTTTATTATATCTTTTGAACCTTGCTCTCTCAAGTGGGTCAAGTATGTCATCTAATGTTTACCGAGGATAGTTAGGAGCTCTCACGATTATCAATTCTACTATGCTTTTAATTTCTTAGCAGACATCTTCTTACTTTATATGTTTCTGAGCCAAACTTATTTATTATTTTTCATGCTTTGTACAAAAGTAAGACATACATTCCATGTCACTTTCTAATATTATTGCTGCTACTGCCCAAACATCCCAATAAACAGAACCATTAGTCCACTTCTCTCTTATTGGGAAGTAACCTGGAGTACCAAGTACCTGTGCTAAAGTGACAATCTCCTATCTTAAAGCTCTATTGAAATCGATAACCACTACTTCTAAAGGGCAGAGATTTAGCATAACGTTTTCAGGCTTCAAATCTCTATAAACATATCCAAGTTCATGCAACTCCTTAACACCCTGAATCATATCTGAGAGTATATTGTTTAATTCATCAGGGTATCTATTGTGATATAGGTAGTCTCTCAGAGTCATCTCAAATTTCTTTAGCCTTAATGCGATGAAACCAAAACTTAAAATAACACCATTTAGCTTAAGCAAATTCTTGCAGTCTTTTCTTTAGGCCTCTCTAAGGACCATGTATTCATTCGCAAACTCGTTCTAATACTGTTGGTTCTTAATAAGATAACTGAATGGATACACCTTGTATGCATACTCATCAACTACTATGAGCTTTGCTTTTGCAGGCACGTTTATATTCAAGTAGTTTTCAATACAAGTGCTGAGAACAACTGCATTTAATGCAGGTATATTCATAGCCTTCGCTTAGAAGCATGCTAAAATTGTATTACCAGCTGGCTGGTTCATCGATTCATATCGCTTCTGTCTCTTGAGTCTCTCTTGCTGCTCTCTTTATGACTCAAGAGTATTAGATTTTCTTTTAGCTGGCACTAGTTTCTTAGTCTCTTAATCTTCAATCAAGAACTCACTGAGGTGATGCTTTTGCTTATGCCTTTTAACTTTAGCTGAGTGAGTATATGATTTCATGCATGTCGTACACTAATACCTACCATCTACCTTTTCATGCTTGAAATAGATCTTGGCTTTGCCAGAGTGTACCTCTTTAAGGTGTCTCTTCAAGCTTTGTTCAGTTGAGAAATGATTCTAGCTGTCTTCACATTAATATGTTTTTATCTTTTCGATTGGTTGCTGTTCTTTTAGCTCCTCAACATAATCAATTTAAATTAAAACCCCTATCTCTGCGCTCTCCCTCTGGTTTAATACTTCTATGATAAAAACCTCTGCTTCAAATTCAAGAGCTCTTAGCTCTACTCCCTCTCAACATAAATGATTTCAGGCTTTTTAGTGAAGCAAAAGTTGAGCATTGATTGACCTGCTCCTAAAAGTGCTGCTCTACGATTTAAGTTGACCACCATGTTTAAATTCAAATTTTAAATTTCTATTATAAAGCTCTTAAAACCTCTATAGCTATATCTGGACTATATAGGAGTTGCAACAGCATTAGTGATGGTTTGATCTAAGCTCTAAGACTTCATATTTATACTCAGTTTATAAGTATAATTTTCGTAATTTTACTCTTAATCATTTTGATTCTGGTACCAACTCAGATAAAGTTCAGGTTGGTACTGGTACCAATTAAGTTTTAAACCAGATTGGAACTTTTCCATTAAAACCTCACTGGATTAAAACTAGGTACTAATTAAGTTTTGGTACTATTAAATTGGTAGCAATTAAACTTAAACGAATTTAGTACCGGTACTAATTAAATTTAAACAAATTTAGTACTAATTTAATGGAACTAAATTGAAAAGAATGGAGCTCCATCTCTGAAGTTTGTTACAGCTTCTGCAAACTTTCTCCACTTATCTTTACAGGGTTGACCTCCTATAAGATGCATATTTAATAGTAAGATCTTAAACAATAGGATCCAGAAGTCTATAAAT
>ARYC01004518.1:0-12148 GCA_000711775.1 Oxytricha trifallax | reverse complement strand
TGGTGTTCCGGTGTCACACTCTTGATCAGGAGCCCAAATTTAGTGGATTTGCTTAATTCCAGGTCATCTCATGAATTTCCGTGACCCTCTCCCGCTGCCTTGAAAACCCTAAAAATTGATGTCTAACATACTTGCTCATCAATTCCTATAATAAAGCTTGAAATGTCTGTATCTTTGCGCGTTTTTAAGATAAATTAATTCTGATTTTATATTCGTGTTCAGCGAGGTCTAAATGAGTAGGATCGTTATTTTCGGGTGTTTTTTGAGAAATATAAATTGCAAGTTGAGTTTTGCCGGGGAAGGGTTCGGCACTGGAAAAAATTTTTGAAAAGCCAAAAATGGACAAAATGACCCCCCTATATCTTTTGAAAATGACTATATATCTAGTGTTCCGGAGTCACACTCTTGTTCAGGAGCCCAAATTTAGTGGATTTGCATAATTCCAGGTGATCTCGTGAATTTCCGTGACCCTCTCCCGCTGCCTTGAAAACCCAAAAAAATGATGTTTAACAAACTTGCTCATCAATTCCTAGAATAAAGCTTGAAATGCCAGTATCTTTGCGCGTTTTCAAGATAAATTTATTCTGATTTTATATTCGTGTTCAGCGAGGTCTAAATGACTAGGATCGTTATTTTCGAGTGTTTTGGAAATATAAATTGCAAGTTGAGTTTTGCCGGGGAAAAGTTCGGCCCTGGATAAATTTTTTAAAAAGCCGAAAATGGACAAAATGACCCCCCTATAACTTTTGAAAATGACTATATATCTGGTGTTCCGGTGTCACACTCTTGATCAGGTGCCCAAAATTTAGTGGATTTGCTTAATTCCAGGTCATCTCATGAATTTCCGTGACCCTCTCCCGCTGCCTTGAAAACCCTAAAAATTGATGTTTAACATACTTGCTCATCAATTCCTATAATAAAACTTGAAATGCTTGAATCTTTGCGCGTTTTTAAAATAAATTAATTCTGATTTTATATATTCGTGTTCAGCGAGGTAAAAATGACTAGAATCGTTATATTCAAGTGTTTTTGGGAAATATAAATTGCAAGTTGAGTTTTGCCGGGGAAAGGTTCGGCCCTGGACACAATTTTTGAAAAGCCAAAAATGGACGTAATGACCCCCCTATAACTTTTGAAAATGACTATATATCTGGTGTTCCGGTGTCACACTCTTGTTCAGGAGCCCAAATTTAGTGGATTTGCATAATTCCAGGTGATCTCGTGAATTTCCGTGACCCTCTCCCGCTGCCTTGAAAACCCAAAAAAATGATGTTTAACAAACTTGCTCATCAATTCCTAGAATAAAGCTTGAAATGCCAGTATCTTTGCGCGTTTTCAAGATAAATTTATTCTGATTTTATATTCGTGTTCAGCGAGGTCTAAATGACTAGGATCGTTATTTTCGAGTGTTTTTGGGAAATATAAATTGCAAGTTGATTTTGCCGAGGAAAGGTTCGGCCCTGGACACAATTTTTGAAAACCCAAAAATGGACAAAATGACCCCCCTATAACTTTTGAAAATGACTATATATATGGTGTTCCCATGTCACACTCTTGTTCAGGAGCCCAAATTTAGTGGATTTGCATAATTCCAGGTGATCTCGTGAATTTCCGTGACCCTCTCCCGCTGCCTTGAAAACCCAAAAAAATGATGTTTAACAAACTTGCTCATCAATTCCTAGAATAAAGCTTGAAATGCCAGTATCTTTGCGCGTTTTCAAGATAAATTTATTCTGATTTTATATTCGTGTTCAGCGAGGTCTAAATGACTAGGATCGTTATTTTCGAGTGTTTTTGGGAAATATAAATTGCAAGTTGAGTTTTGCCGGGGAAAAGTTCGGCCCTGGATAAATTTTTTAAAAAGCCGAAAATGGACAAAATGACCCCCCTATAACTTTTGAAAATGACTATATATCTGGTGTTCCGGTGTCACACTCTTGTTCAGGAGCCCAAATTTAGTGGATTTGCTTAATTCCAGGTCATCTCATGAATTTCCGTGACCCTCTCCCCGCTGCCTTGAAAACCCTAAAAATTGATGTTTAACATACTTGCTATTCAATTCTTAAAATAAAGCTTGAAATGCCTGTAACTTTGCGCGTTTTTAAGATAAATTAATTCTGATTTTATATTCGTGTTCAGCGATGTCTAAATGAGTAGGATGGTTATTTTCGGGTGTTTTTGGTAAAAATTAATTGCAAGTTGAGTTTTGCCGGGGAAAGGTTCGGCCCTGGACAAAATTTTTGAAAAGCCGAAAATGGACAAAATGACCCCCCTATAACTTATGAAAATGACTATATATCTGATGTTCCGGTGTCACAGTCTTGTTCATGAGCCCAAATTTAGTGGATTTGCTTAATTCCAGGTCATCTCATGAATTTCCGTGACCCTCTCCCGCTGCCTTGAAAACTTAAAAATTGATGTTTAACATACTTGCTCATCAATTCCTAGAATAAAGCTTGAAATGCCTGTATCTTTGCGCGTTTTCAAGATAAATTTTTTCTGATTTTATATTCGTGTTCTGCGAGGTCTAAATGGCTAGGATCGTTATTTTCGAGTGTTTTTGGGAAATATAAATTGCAAGTTGAGTTTTGCCGGGGAAAGGTTCGGCCCTGGACACAATTTTTGAAAAGCCAAAAATGGACGTAATGACCCCCCTATAACTTTTGAAAATGACTATATATCTGGTGTTCCGGTGTCACACTCTTGTTAAGGAGCCCAAATTTAGTGGTTTTGCTTAATTCCAGGTCATCTCATGAATTTCCGTGACCCTCTCCCGCTGCCTTGAAAACCCTAAAAATTGATGTTTAACATACTTGATCATCAATTCCTAGAATAAAGCTTGAAATGCCTGTATCTTTGCGCGTTTTCAAGATATATTTATTCTGATTTTATATTCGTGTTCAGCGAGGTCTAAATGGCTAGGATCGTTATTTTCGAGTGTTTTTACGAAATATAAATTGCAAGTTGAGTTTTGCCGGGGAAAAGTTCGGCCCTGGACAAAATTTTTGAAAAGCCGAAAATGGACAAAATGACCCCCTATAACTTTTGAAAATGACTATATATCTGGTGTTCCGGTGTCACACTCTTGTTTAGGAGCCCAGATTTAGTGGATTTGCTTAATTCCAGGTCATCTCATGAATTTCCGTGACCCTCTCCCGCTGCCTTGAAAATTATAAAAATTGATGTTTAACATACTTGCTCATCAATTCCTAGAATGAAGCTTGAAATGCCTGTATCTTTGCGCGTTTTTAAGATAAATTTATTCTGATTTTATATTCGTGTTCAGCGAGGTCTAAATGGCTAGGATCGTTATTTTCGAGTGTTTTTGGGAAATATAAATTGCAAGTTGAGTTTTGCCGTGGAAGGGTTCGGCCCTGGACAAAATTTTTGAAAAAGCCGAAAATGGACAAAATGACCCCCTATAACTTTTGAAAATGAATATATATCTGGTGTTCCGGTGTCACACTCTTATTCAGGAGCCCAGATTTAGTGGATTTGCTTAATTCCAGGTCATCTCATGAATTTCCGTGACCCTCTCCCGCTGCCTTGAAAATTATAAAAATTGATGTTTAACATACTTGCTCATCAATTCCTAGAATAAAGCTTGAAATGCCTGTATCTTTGCGCGTTTTTAAGATAGATTTATTCTGATTTTATATTCGTGTTCAGCAAGGTCTAAATGGCTAGGATCGTTATTTTCGAGTGTTTTTGGGAAATATAAATTGCAAGTTGAGTTTTGCCGTGGAAGGGTTCGGCCCTGGAAAAAATTTTTGAAAAGCCGAAAATGGACAAAATGACCCCCTATAACTTTTGAAAATGACTATATATCTGTTGTTCCGGTGTCACACTCTTATTCAGGAGCCCAGATTTAGTGGATTTGCTTAATTCCAGGTCATCTCATGAATTTCCGTGACCGTCTCCCGCTGCCTTGAAAATTCTAAAAATTGATGTTTAACATTCTTGCTCATCAATTCCTAGAATAAATCTTGTAATGCCTGTATCTTTGCGCGTTTTCAAGATAGATTTATTCTGATTTTTTATTCGTGTTCAGCGAGGTCTAAATGGCTAGGATCGTTATTTTCGAGTGTTTTTGGGAAATATAAATTGCAAGTTGAGTTTTGCCGTGGAAGGGTTCGGCCCTGGACAAAATTTTTGAAAAGCCGAAAATGGACAAAATGACGCCCCTATAACTTTTGAAAATGACTATGTATCTGTTGTTCCGGTGTCACACTCTTGTTCAGGAGCCCAAATTTAGTGGATTTGCTTAATTCCAGGTCATCTCATGAATTTCCGTGACCCTCTCCCGCTGCCTTGAAAACCCTAAAAATTGATGTTTAACATACTTGCTCATCAATTCCTATAATGAAGCTTGAAATGGCTTTATCTTTGCGCGTTTTCAAGATAAATTTATTCTGATTTTATATTCGTGTTCAGCGAGGTCTAAATGGCTAGTATCGTTATTTTCGAGTGTTTTTGGGAAATATAAATTGCAAGTTGAGTTTTGCCGGGGAAGGGTTCGGCCCTGGATAAAATTTTTGAAAAGCCGAAAATGGACAAAATGACCCCCTATAACTTTTGAAAATGACTATATATCTGGTGTTCCGGTGTCACACTCTTGTTCAGGAGCCCAGATTTAGTGGTTTTGCTTAATTCCAGGTCATCTCATGAATTTCCGTGACCCTCTCCCGCTGCCTTGAAAATTCTAAAAATTGATGTTTAACATTCTTGCTCATCAATTCCTAGAATAAATCTTGTAATGCCTGTATCTTTGCGCGTTTTTAAGATAAATTTATTCTGATTTTATTCGTGTTCAGCGAGGTCTAAATGGCTAGGATCGTTATTTTCGAGTGTTTTTGGGAAATATAAATTGCAAGTTGAGTTTTGCCGTGGAAGGGTTCGGCCCTGGAAAAAATTTTTGAAAAGCCGAAAATGGACAAAATGACCCCCCTATAACTTTTGAAAATGACTATATATCTGTTGTTCCGATGTCACACTCTTGTTCAGGAGCCCAAATTTAGTGGATTTGCATAATTCCAGGTGATCTCGTGAATTTCCGTGACCCTCTCCCGCTGCCTTGAAAACCCAAAAAAATGATGTTTAACAAACTTGCTCATCAATTCCTAGAATAAAGCTTGAAATGCCAGTATCTTTGCGCGTTTTCAAGATAAATTTATTCTGATTTTATATTCGTGTTCAGCGAGGTCTAAATGACTAGGATCGTTATTTTCGAGTGTTTTTGGGAAATATAAATTGCAAGTTGATTTTGCCGAGGAAAGGTTCGGCCCTGGACACAATTTTTGAAAACCCAAAAATGGACAAAATGACCCCCCTATAACTTTTGAAAATGACTATATATATGGTGTTCCCATGTCACACTCTTGTTCAGGAGCCCAAATTTAGTGGATTTGCTTAATTCCAGGTCATCTCATGAATTTCCGTGACCCTCTCCCGCTGCCTTGAAAACCCTAAAAATTAATGTTTAACATACTTGCTCATCAATTCCTATAATAAAGCTTGAAATGCCTGTATCTTTGCGCGCTTTTAAGATAAATTAATTCTAATTTTATATTCGTGTTCAGCCAGGTCTAAATGACCAGATTCATTATATTCAAGTGTTTTTGGGAAATATAAATTGCAAGTTGAGTTTTGCCGGGGAAAGGTTCGGCCCTGGGCACAATTTTTCTGAAAACCTAAAAATGGACAAAATGACCCCCCTATAACTTTTGAAAATGACTATATATCTGGTGTTCCGGTGTCACAATATTGTTCAGGAGCCCAAATTTAGTGGATTTGCTTAATTCCAGGTCATCTCATGAATTTCCGTGACCGTCTCCCGCTGCCTTGAAAACCCAAAAAATTGATGTTTAACATTCTTGCTCATCAATTCCTAGAATAAAGCTTGAAATGCCTGTATCTTTGCGCGTTTTCAAGATAGATTTATTCTGATTTTATATTCGTGTTCAGCAAGGTCTAAATGGCTAGGATCGTTATTTTCGAGTGTTTTTGGGAAATATAAATTGCAAGTTGAGTTTTGCCGTGGAAGGGTTCGGCCCTGGAAAAAATTTTTGAAAGCCGAAAATGGACAAAATGACCCCCTATAACTTTTGAAAATGAATATATATCTGGTGTTCCGGTGTCACACTCTTATTCAGGAGCCCAGATTTAGTGGATTTGCTTAATTCCAGGTCATCTCATGAATTTCCGTGACCCTCTCCCGCTGCCTTGAAAATTATAAAAATTGATGTTTAACATACTTGCTCATCAATTCCTAGAATAAAGCTTGAAATGCCTGTATCTTTGCGCGTTTTTAAGATAAATTTATTCTGATTTTATATTCGTGTTCAGCAAGGTCTAAATGACTAGGATCGTTATATTCAAGTGTTTTTGGGAAATATAAATTGCAAGTTGAGTTTTGCCGGGGAAAGGTTCGGCCCTGGACACAATTTTTGAAAAGCCAAAAATGGACGTAATGACCCCCCTATAACTTTTGAAAATGACTATATATCTGGTGTTCCGGTGTCACACTCTTGTTAAGGAGCCCAAATTTAGTGGTTTTGCTTAATTCCAGGTCATCTCATGAATTTCCGTGACCCTCTCCCGCTGCCTTGAAAACCCTAAAAATTGATGTTTAACATAGTTGCTCATCAATTCCTATAATAAAGCTTGAAATGCCTGTATCTTTGCGCGTTTTGAAAATAAATAATTTCACATTTTATATTCGTGTATAGCGAGGTCTAAATGACCAGATTCATTATATACATGTTTTTGGGAAATATAAATTGCAAGTTGAGTTTTGCCGGGGAAAGGTTCGGCCCTGGACACAATTTTTGAAAAGCCAAAAATGGACGTAATGACCCCCCTATAACTTTTGAAAATGACTATATATCTGGTGTTCCGGTGTCACACTCTTGTTAAGGAGCCCAAATTTAGTGGTTTTGCTTAATTCCAGGTCATCTCATGAATTTCCGTGACCCTCTCCCGCTGCCTTGAAAACCCTAAAAATTGATGTTTAACAAACTTGCTCATCAATTCCTAGAATAAAGCTTGAAATGCCAGTATCTTTGCGCGTTTTCAAGATAAATTTATTCTGATTTTATATTCGTGTTCAGCGAGGTCTAAATGGCTAGTATCGTTATTTTCGAGTGTTTTTGGGAAATATAAATTGCAAGTTGAGTTTTGCCGGGGAAACGTTCGGCCCTGGACAAAATTTTTGAAAAGCCGAAAATGGACAAAATGATCCCCCTATAACTTTTGAAATTGACTATATATCTGGTGTTCTGGTGTCACACTCTTGTTTAGGAGCCCAAATTTAGTGGATTTGCTTAATTCCAGGTCAGCTCATGAATTTCCGTGACCCTCTCCCGCTGCCTTGAAAACCCTAAAAATTGATGTTTAACATACTTGCTCATCAATTCCAAGAATGAAGCTTGAAATGCCTGTATCTTTGCGCGTTTTTAAGATAAATTTATTCTGATTTTATATTCGTGTTCAGCGAGGTCTAAATGGCTAGCTTCGTTATTTTCGAGTGTTTTTGGGAAATATAAATTGCAAGTTGAGTTTTGCCGGGGAAAGGTTCGGCCCTGGACAAAATTTTTGAAAAGCCGAAAATGGACAAAATGATCCCCCTATAACTTTTGAAAATGACTATATATCTGGTGTTCCGGTGTCACAGTCTTGTTTAGAGCCCAAATTTAGTGGATTTGCATAATTCCAGGTGATCTCGTGAATTTCCGTGACCCTCTCCCGCTGCCTTGAAAACCCTAAAAATTGATGTTTAACATACTTGCTCATCAATTCCTAGAATGAAGCTTGAAATGCCTGTATCTTTGCGCGTTTTCAAGATAGATTTATTCTGATTTTATATTCGTGTTCAGCGAGGTCTAAATGGCTAGGATCGTTATTTTCGAGTGTTTTTGGGAAATATAAATTGCAAGTTGAGTTTTGCCGTGGAAGGGTTCGGCCCTGGACAAAATTTTTGAAAAGCCGAAAATGGACAAAATGACCCCCTATAACTTTTGAAAATGACTATGTATCTGGTGTTCCGGTGTCACACTCTTGTTCAGGAGCCCAGATTTAGTGGATTTGCTTAATTCCAGGTCATCTCATGAATTTCCGTGACCGTCTCCCGCTGCCTTGAAAATTCTAAAAATTGATGTTTAACATTCTTGCTCATCAATTCCTAGAATAAATCTTGTAATGCCTGTATCTTTGCGCGTTTTTAAGATAAATTTATTCTGATTTTTTATTCGTGTTCAGCGAGGTCTAAATGGCTAGGATCGTTATTTTCGAGTGTTTTTGGGAAATATAAATTGCAAGTTGAGTTTTGCCGGGGAAAGGTTCGGCCCTGGACAAAATTTTTGAAAAGCCGAAAATGGACAAAATGACCCCCTATAACTTTTGAAAATGACTATATATCTGTTGTTCCGGTGTCACACTCTTATTTAGGAGCCCAGATTTAGTGGATTTGCTTAATTCCAGGTGATCTCGTGAATTTCCGTGACCCTCTCCCGCTGCCTTGAAAATTCTAAAAATTGATGTTTAACATACTTGCTCATCAATTCCTAGAATAAAGCTTGAAATGCCTGTATCTTTGCGCGTTTTCAAGATAGATTTATTCTGATTTTATATTCGTGTTCAGCGAGGTCTAAATGGCTAGGATCGTTATTTTCGAGTGTTTTTGGGAAATATAAATTGCAAGTTGAGTTTTGCCGTGGAAGGGTTCGGCCCTGGACACAATTTTTGAAAAGCCGAAAATGGACGTAATGACCCCCCTATAACTTTTGAAAATGACTATATATCTGTTGTTCCGGTGTCACACTCTTGTTCAGGAGCCCAAATTTAGTGGTTTTGCTTAATTCCAGGTCATCTCATGAATTTCCGTGACCCTCTCCCGCTGCCTTGAAAACCCTAAAAATTAAGTTTTTATCCTTCAAAGTTATAAGTTCAAAATTACTTTTTTTATTATAACTTTGTTTGTTATGGAGACATGTTAATTTTTTATTACAAAATTTTAGTTCTTAAATTTTTATTTTAAATATAGAGACAATTGTTTTATATATACTTTTTTTTTAATTTAATTTTTATTTAATTATTATTCTTATTTCTTTTTTTATTTTTATTTATTTTTTTGGTAGGATTTTTTGAAATAATATTTAAGTTTATAATTTATTTTTACGTTTATCTTATAACTATTTATTAATATTACTCTTAATTTTTATAAATTTAAAGTAGTTTTTTTTTTTAGTTTTTTTCCATTTTAATTTTTATTGAATTCTTTTTATTAAGTTTGCACTTTATGCTTAAAACTACAATAAATTTAATTTTTTGGTTCCATAATTAAGAAAAATATTATTTTTCTTCTTCTTATCGTTATTATTATTTTCAACATATTTTTAGTTCATTTTTTTTATTATTATCAAAATAGATTTAAAATGGGAAATTATGAAAATAAAATTAAAAATTAAATTAAATATGGAATTTTAGTATTTTTTGATTTTTATAGTATCGTTTTAACTGATATTGATTTGAATTTGATATATTTTAACAGCCAATAATTTGACTCATCGATAAATCAAATTAGATTTATAATATCTTAACTGTAGACCCTTTAAATTTAACTTTTAAAATTTTTAACTCCTGAAAAATTAATATCTCTCTATACAAAATAGCTATGAAAAAGTTTTAAAAGTGTAAGATGTAGAGAAAAATTTAACGACTAACCTTCATTCTTGTTGTATTCACAAAAAATTTTACCCCATCGAGATAAATCGATTTTAAATATTTCTCTGCCCCAAACTTCTTCCTTTCTTATCTCTTCAACCAAATTACTTGAGGACTTGGTCTAAATAAGTTTTTTGTGCATTTAATCAAGGTCTACATTTTATCTTCTTTGAGTCTTTCATCAGGAATTCATACGCATTTTTATCGTTAAAATACACGAAATCATATGAATTTTTTTTGACTTTCACTAAAATCGAAATATCTCTATGAGTGATTTTTTACATGAATTATGAGTAGGATGGAACATGTAGCTCATGTTTTGATCTACATTATTCCTTCTAGAGTCAAGTCGTGAAAAAATTCGCTGCCTGAGATAATTTCATTTCTTTGCAGTACTCGACCAAATTTTGATGTTTGTTACATTGTAACAAACATCACCTCTAGTCAAATGGACACATTTCCAAATGGACACAAATTCCGGACACAAATACCGGACACCATTCCAAAGTTAGAACTCAGATCTCATCACTTATCTATCACTCTGAACGAAGATATACTCCTTTTTCCATCACAGTACAACTTTTTGATTATGAGGGGGTTCGAAAAAGAGGATTTCGAGGTTTTCTCTCTTGGGTGAAGAGATAATGAAAAATTTAGAATTATGTTTTGATAGACAATTCTATAAGCTAAGTAGAATATTTATGTGAAAATTTATAGACATTAGGTTAGAGAGTTATTGAAGTCAAAAGTCAGAGCATCCAAATTTTACTTTTCCCTCAATAACTTCCTTCAGTGTGAATTTCATGGAAGATGAGTATGGTAGAAGTTGTAGCCCATACCCTAAGCTATCGAATAGGGCATAGATTCCAATACAAATTCCTTTAGGATACAGAGATAAATTGAAAATAAGGTCAAGAATTTTGTAAAATGAAGAGAAATATTGAAATCGATTTTCCTCGATTGGCAAATTAGATGGTGAAAAACTCAAATCAAATCTTTAGCAGATTATCTCATGAAGAACATTTCTTCTCCTATAGTCAAATCAGTAGCTAATTGCATTAGAGAGATAAATCAAAATTAAATCTGAAATGTAAAATAAAGTATGAAAACTTAAATGTAACAAACATCACTCGTATAAATTCTTGAGGCAACGAATTTAGGATTTTTATGAAGAGCATATTATGATCTATCATTTATCATCTATAAGTTTTTCAATATAAATTCACTGGGCAGAGAAAACCCCGAAACCCTTCTGGATAATTTTCGGATTTTTGAAAACCCAATTTCAAAAATTTGATTTTCCGAAAATTATCCAGAAGGGTTTCGGGGGTTTTCTTTGCCCAGTGAATTTATATTGAAAAACTTATAGATGATAAATGATAGATCATAATATGCTCTTCATAAAAATCATAAATTCGTTGCCTCAAGAATTTATATGAGTGATGTTTGTTACATTTAAGTTTTCATACTTTATTTTAATTTCAGATTTAATTTTGATTTATCTCTCTAATGCAATTAGCTACTGATTTGACTATAGGAGAAGAAATGTTCTTCATGAGATAATCTGCTAAAGATTTGATTTGAGTTTTTCACCATCTAATTTGCCAATCGAGGAAAATCGATTTCAATATTTCTCTTCATTTTACAAAATTCTTGACCTTATTTTCAATTTATCTCTGTTTCTTAAAGGAATTTGTATTGGAATATATGCCCTATTCGATAGCTTAGGGTATGGGCTACAACTTCTACCCTACTCATCTTCCATGAATCTCACACTGAAGGAAGTTATTGAGGGAAAAGTAAAATTTGGATGCTCTGACTTTTGACTTCAATAACTCTCTAACCTAATGTCTATAAATTTTCATATAAATATTCTACTTAGCTTGTAGAATTGTCTATCAAAACATAATTCTAAATTTTTCAATATCTCTTCACCCAAGAGAGAAAACCTCGAAATCCTCTTTTTCGAGCCCCCTCATAATCAAAAAGTTGTACTGTGATGGAAAAAGGAGTATATCTTCGTTCAGAGTGATAGATAAGTGATGAGATCTGAGTTCTAACTTTGGAATGGTGTCCGGTATTTGTGTCCGGAATTTGTGTCCATTTGGAAATGTGTCCATTTGACTAGAGGTTGTTTGTTACAATGTAACAAACATCAAAATTTGGTCGAGTACCTGCAAAGAAATGAAATTATCTCAGGCAGCGATTTTTTTCACGAGTTGACTCTAGAAGGAATAATGTAGATCAAAACATAAGCTACATGTTCCATCCTACTCATAATTCATTAAAAAAATCACTCAGAGAGATATTTCGATTTTAGTGAAAGTCAAAAAAAATTAATATGATTTCGTGTATTTTAACGATAAAAATGCGTATGAATTTCCTGATGAAAGACTCAAAGAAGATAAAATGTAGACCTTGATTAAAT